>JAQBSW010001328.1:0-138590 GCA_029291075.1 Eudiplozoon nipponicum | reverse complement strand
GTCACCTCTTGAGAAAGAGGAAGAGGTAGAGACAACAATATTTTCGCACGCGTCATATATTCGCATCTTGATCTGCATCAAGTAAAATATTTTACTGTTATTTGAGGCATAGTGAAACTAAGCGTATATACTAGGTGTATACTCTTGGCTGCAGAATGCTATCATATGTGCAATTAAGTTTTTAGGTAAAACGTACTTAGTAACAAGTTAGTTCAAATAGAATCAGAATGTTACGCCTAAATCAGTGTGAACAATAAATTTTATCTTATGAAGATGTGCGCTTCGTGGTAACTGATGCCTCTAACACACTTTATAATTACAGTTAAATACTGTTTGTTGCGAAGAGCTAATATATATGCAAGTATGTATTAGGTGTTGCGAACCTAGTAACAAATTAGTTCAGTTGTGACCAGAAGGATAAACCAAAGGCAGCATGAACGGAAAGTATAATCTCATGCACATTCGTTTCGTGCTTACTGGCGACTCATCAGTAGGAGCCGGTATTACGCCCTTTAACCACTATATATTTGGTAGAAGAATGTGGAATAATAGGACGGTACAATCTCCTAGACGAATGTGTAAACCTGTAATAGTGAAGCTAACATCATCTAAAGTCAACGACAATGCGACTTCAATGCTAACTCACACTATATAATATATATACCGAGTCTGTAAAGGATACTAACACTATGGCTATTGTGTTAGTAACTGATACCTTTTTTGAAATCGATGAGTACCGGATACTAACACTATGGTTTCCGAGTCGGTACATGATACCAACCTGATGGATATAAATTTATGCTAAAGTTCACCCAAATTGAGAATTACAACAATTTCCGAACACCTGTTACTCCAGTTAAACCATACACTCTGGCCTTCATCGATATCAGTTATCACATTTCGCGGTAAGCATGACATCATTCAATTCAATATATCACAGTTAAATACTGTTTGTTGCGAAGAACTAATATATATGCAAGTATGTATTAGGTTTTGCGAACCTAGTAACAAATTAGTTCAGTTGTGACCAGAAGGATAAACCAAAGGCAGCATGAACGGAAAGTATAATTTCATGCACACTCGTTTCGTGCTTACTGGCAACTCATCAGTAGGAGCCGGTATTACGCCCTTTAACCACTATATAATTGGTAGAAGAATGTGGTCACAACTGAACTAATTTGTTACTAGGTTCGCAAACCCTAATACATACTTGCATATATATTAGTTCTTCGCAACAAACAGTATTTAACTGTAATATATTGAATTGAATGATGTCATGCTTACCGCGAAATGTGATAACTGATATCGATGAAGGCCAGAGTGTATGGTTTAACTGGAGTAACAGGTGTTCGGAAATTGTTGTAATCCTCAATTTGAGTGAACTTTAGCATAAATTTATATCCATCAGGTTGGTATCATGTACCGACTCGGAAACCATAGTGTTAGTATCCGGTACTCATCGATTTCAAAAAAGGTATCAGTTACTAACACAATAGCCATAGTGTTAGTATCCTTTACAGACTCGGTATATATATTATATAGTGTGAGTTAGCATTGAAGTCGTATTGTCGTTGACTTTAGATTATGTTAGCTTCACTATTACAGGTTTACACATTCGTCTAGGAGATTGTACCGTCCTATTATTCCACATTCTTCTACCAAATATATAGTGGTTAAAGGGCGTAATACCGGCTCCTACTGATGAGTCGCCAGTAAGCACGAAACGAATGTGCATGAGATTATACTTTCCGTTCATGCTGCCTTTGGTTTATCCTTCTGGTCACAACTGAACTAATTTGTTACTAGGTTCGCAAAACCTAATACATACTTGCATATATATTAGTTCTTCGCAACAAACAGTATTTAACTGTAATATATTGAATTGAATGATGTCATGCTTACCGCGAAATGTGATAACTGATATCGATGAAGGCCAGAGTGTATGGTTTAACTGGAGTAACAGGTGTTCGGAAATTGTTGTAATTCTCAATTTGGGTGAACTTTAGCATAAATTTATATCCATCAGGTTGGTATCATGTACCGACTCGGAAACCATAGTGTTAGTATCCGGTACTCATCGATTTCAGAAAAGGTATCAGTTACTAACACAATAGCCATAGTGTTAGTATCCTTTACAGACTCGGTATATATATTATATAGTGTGAGTTAGCATTGAAGTCGTATTGTCGTTGACTTTAGATTATGTTAGCTTCACTATTACAGGTTTACACATTCGTCTAGGAGATTGTACCGTCCTATTATTCCACATTCTTCTACCGAATATATAGTGGTTAAAGGGCGTAATACCGGCTCCTACTGATGAGTCGCCAGTAAGCACGAAACGAATGTGCATGAGATTACACTTTCCGTTCATGCTGCCTTTGGTTTATCCTTCTGGTCACAACTGAACTAATTTGTTACTAGGTTCGCAAAACCTAATACATACTTGCATATATATTAGCTCTTCGCAACAAACAGTATGTAACTGTAATATATTGAATTGAATGATGTCATGCTTACCGCGAAATGTGGTAACTGATATCGATGAAGGCCAGAGTGTATGGTTTAACTGGAGTAACAGGTGTTCGGAAATTGTTGTAATTCTCAATTTGGGTGAACTTTAGCATAAATTTATATCCATCAGGTTGGTATCATGTACCGACTCGGAAACCATAGTGTTAGTATCCGGTACTCATCGATTTCAAAACAGGTATCAGTTACTAACACAATAGCCATAGTGTTAGTATCCTTTACAGACTCGGTTTATATATTATATAGTGTGAGTTAGCATTGAAGTCGTATTGTCGTTGACTTTAGATTATGTTAGCTTCACTATTACAGGTTTACACATTCGTCTAGGAGATTGTTCCGTCCTATTATTCCACATTCTTCTACCAAATATATAGTGGTTAAAGGGCGTAATACCGGCTCCTACTGATGAGTCGCCAGTAAGCACGAAACGAATGTGCATGAGATTATACTTTCCGTTCATGCTGCCTTTGGTTTATCCTTCTGGTCACAACTGAACTAATTTGTTACTAGGTTCGCAAAACCTAATACATACTTGCATATATATTAGATCTTCGCAACAAACAGTATGTAACTGCAATATATTGAATTGAATGATGTCATGCTTACCGCGAAATGTGATAACTGATATCGATGAAGGCCAGGGTGTATGGTTTAACTGGAGTAACAGGTGTTCGGAAATTGTTGTAATTCTCAATTTGGGTGAACTTTAGCATAGATTTATATCCATCAGGTTGGTATCATGTACCGACTCGGAAACCATAGTGTTAGTATCCGGTACTCATCGATTTCAAAACAGGTATCAGTTACTAACGACAATAGCCATAGTGTTAGTATCCTTTACAGACTCGGTATATATATTATATAGTGTGAGTTAGCATTGAAGTCGTATTGTCGTTGACTTTAGATTATGTTAGCTTC
This sequence comes from Eudiplozoon nipponicum, assembly GCA_029291075.1. NCBI lineage: Eukaryota > Metazoa > Platyhelminthes > Monogenea > Mazocraeidea > Diplozoidae > Eudiplozoon > Eudiplozoon nipponicum. The sequence goes on along the minus strand of JAQBSW010001328.1, from coordinate 135,140 downwards.
ACTATTACAGGTTTACACATTCGTCTAGGAGATTGTACCGTCCTATTATTCCACATTCTTCTACCGAATATATAGTGGTTAAAGGGCGTAATACCGGCTCCTACTGATGAGTCGCCAGTAAGCACGAAACGAATGTGCATGAGATTATACTTTCCGTTCATGCTGCCTTTGGTTTATCCTTCTGGTCACAACTGAACTAATTTGTTACTAGGTTCGCAAAACCTAATACATACTTGCATATATATTAGCTCTTCGCAACAAACAGTATTTAACTGTAATATATTGAATTGAATGATGTCATGCTTACCGCGAAATGTGATAACTGATATCGATGAAGGCCAGAGTGTATGGTTTAACTGGAGTAACAGGTGTTCGGAAATTGTTGTAATGCTCAATTTGGGTGAACTTTAGCATAAATTTATATCCATCAGGTTGGTATCATGTACCGACTCGGAAACCATAGTGTTAGTATCCGGTACTCATCGATTTAAAAAAGGTATCAGTTACTAACACAATAGCCATAGTGTTAGTATCCTTCACAGACTCGGTATATATATATTATATAGTGCGAGTTAGCATTGAAGTCGCATTGTCGTTGACTGTAGATGATGTTAGCTTCACTGATACAGGTATACACATTCGTCTGGGAGATTGTACCGTCCTATTATTCCACATTCTTCTACCAAATATATAGTGGTTAAAGGGCGTAATACCGGCTCCTACTGATGAGTCGCCAGTAAGCACGAAACGAATGTGCATGAGATTATACTTTCCGTTCATGCTGCCTTTGGTTTATCCTTCTGGTCACAACTGAACTAATTTGTTACTAGGTTCATAAAACCTAATACATACTTGCATATATATTAGTTCTTCGCAACAAACAGTATTTAACTGTAATATATTGAATTGAATGATGTCATGCTTACCGCGAAATGTGATAACTGATATCGATGAAGGCCAGAGTGTATGGTTTAACTGGAGTAACAGGTGTTCGGAAATTGTTGTAATTCTCAATTTGGGTGAACTTTAGCATAAATTTATATCCATCAGGTTGGTATCATGTACCGACTCGGAAACCATAGTGTTAGTATCCGGTACTCATCGATTTCAAAAAAGGTATCAGTTACTAACACAATAGCCATAGTGTTAGTATCCTTTACAGACTCGGTATATATATTATATGGTGTGAGTTAGCATCGAAGTCGTATTGTCGTTGACTTTAGATTATGTTAGCTTCACTATTACAGGTTACCACATTCGTCTAGGAGATTGTACCGTCCTATTATTCCACATTCTTCTACCAAATATATAGTGGTTAAAGGGCGTAATACCGGCTCCTACTGATGAGTCGCCAGTAAGCACGAAACGAATGTGCATGAGATTATACTTTCCGTTCATGCTGCCTTTGGTTTATCCTTCTGGTCACAACTGAACTAATTTGTTACTAGGTTCGCAAAACCTAATCACATACTTGCATATATATTAGCTCTTCGCAACCGACAGTATGTAACTTTGTAATATCTTGAATTGAATGATGTCATGCTTACCGCGAAATGTGATAACTGATATCGATGAAGGCCAGAGTGTATGGTTTAACTGGAGTAACAGGTGTTCGGAAATTGTTGTAATTCTCAATTTGGGTGAACTTTAGCATAAATTTATATCCATCAGGTTGGTATCATGTACCGACTCGGAAACCATAGTGTTAGTATCCGGTACTCATCGATTTCAAAAAAGGTATCAGTTACTAACACAATAGCCATAGTGTTAGTATCCTTTACAGACTCGGTATATATATTATATAGTGTGAGTTAGCATTGAAGTCGTATTGTCGTTGACTTTAGATTATGTTAGCTTCACTATTACAGGTTTACACATTCGTCTAGGAGATTGTACCGTCCTATTATTCCACATTCTTCTACCAAATATATAGTGGTTAAAGGGCGTAATACCGGCTCCTACTGATGAGTCGCCAGTAAGCACGAAACGAATGTGCATGAGATTATACTTTCCGTTCATGCTGCCTTTGGTTTATCCTTCTGGTCACAACTGAACTAATTTGTTACTAGGTTCGCAAAACCTAATACATACTTGCATATATATTAGTTCTTCGCAACAAACAGTATTTAACTGTAATATATTGAATTGAATGATGTCATGCTTACCGCGAAATGTGATAACTGATATCGATGAAGGCCAGAGTGTATGGTTTAACTGGAGTAACAGGTGTTCGGAAATTGTTGTAATTCTCAATTTGGGTGAACTTTAGCATAAATTTATATCCATCAGGTTGGTATCATGTACCGACTCGGAAACCATAGTGTTAGTATCCGGTACTCATCGATTTCAGAAAAGGTATCAGTTACTAACACAATAGCCATAGTGTTAGTATCCTTTACAGACTCGGTATATATATTATATAGTGTGAGTTAGCATTGAAGTCGCATTGTCGTTGACTTTAGATTATGTTAGCTTCACTATTACAGGTTTACACATTCGTCTAGGAGATTGTTCCGTCCTATTATTCCACATTCTTCTACCGAATATAAAGTGGTTAAAGGGTGTAATAACGGCTCCTACTGATGAGTCGCCAGTAAGCACGAAACGAATGTGCATGAGATTATACTTTCCGTTCATGCTGCCTTTGGTTTATCCTTCTGGTCACAACTGAACTAATTTGTTACTGGGTTCGCAAAACCTAATACATACTTGCATATATATTAGTTCTTCGCAACAAACAATATGTAACTGTAATATATTGAATTTAATGATGTCATGCTTACCGCGAAATGTGATAACTGATATCGATGAAGGCCAGAGTGTATGGTTTAACTGGAGTAACAGGTGTTCGGAAATTGTTGTAATTCTCATTTTGGGTGAACTTTAGCATAGATTTATATCCATCAGGTTGGTATCATGTACCGACTCGGAAACCATAGTGTTAGTATCCGGTACTCATCGATTTCAAAAAAGGTATCAGTTACTAACACAATAGCCATAGTGTTGGTATCCTTTACAGACTCGGTATATATATTATCTAGTGTGAGTTAGCATTGAAGTCGCATTGTCGTTGACTTTAGATTATGTTAGCTTCACTATTACAGGTTTACACATTCGTCTAGGAGATTGTACCGTCCTATTATTCCACATTCTTCTACCAAATATATAGTGGTTAAAGGGCGTCATACCGGCGCCTACTGATGAGTCGCCAGTAAGCACGAAACGAATGTGCATTGGATTATACTTTCCGTTCATGCTGCCTTTGGTTTATCCTTCTGGTCACAACTGAACTAATTTGTTACTAGGTTCGCAAAACCTAATACATACTTGCATATATATTAGCTCTTCGCAACAAACAGTATTTAACTGTAATATATTGAATTGAATGATGTCATGCTTACCGCGAAATGTGATAACTGATATCGATGAGGGCCAGAGTGTATGGTTTAACTGGAGTAACAGGTGTTCGGAAATTGTTGTAATTCTCAATTTGGGTGAACTTTAGCATAAATTTATATCCATCAGGTTGGTATCATGTACCGACTCGGAAACCATAGTGTTAGTATCCAGTACTCATCGATTTCAGAAAAGGTATCAGTTACTAACACAATAGCCATAGTGTTAGTATCCTTTACAGACTCTGTATATATATTATATAGTGTGAGTTAGCATTGAAGTCGTATTGTCGTTGACTTCAGATTATGTTAACTTCACTATTACAGGTTTACACATTCGTCTAGGAGATTGTACCGTCCTATTATTCCACATTCTTCTACCAAATATATAGTGGTTAAAGGGCGTAATACCGGCTCCTACTGATGAGTCGCCAGTAAGCACGAAACGAATGTGCATGAGATTATACTTTCCGTTCATGCTGCCTTTGGTTTATCCTTCTGGTCACAACTGAACTAATTTGTTACTAGGTTCGCAAAACCTAATACATACTTGCATATATATTAGTTCTTCGCAACAAACAGTATATAACTGTAATATATTGAATTGAATGATGTCATGCTTACCGCGAAATGTGATAACTGATATCGATGAAGGCCAGAGTGTATGGTTTAACTGGAGTAACAGGTGTTCGGAAATTGTTGTAATTCTCAATTTGGGTGAACTTTAGCATAAATTTATATCCATCAGGTTGGTATCATGTACCGACTCGGAAACCATAGTGTTAGTATCCGGTACTCATCGATTTCAAAAAAGGTATCAGTTACTAACACAATAGCCATAGTGTTAGTATCCTTTACAGACTCGGTATATATATTATATAGTGTGAGTTAGCATTGAAGTCGCATTGTCGTTGACTTTAGATTATGTTAGCTTCACTATTACAGGTTTACACATTCGTCTAGGAGATTGTACCGTCCTATTATTCCACATTCTTCTACCAAATATATAGTGGTTAAGGGGCGTAATACCGGCTCCTACTGATGAGTCGCCAGTAAGCACGAAACGAATGTGCATGAGATTATACTTTCCGTTCATGCTGCCTTTGGTTTATCCTTCTGGTCACAACTGAACTAATTTGTTACTAGGTTCGCAAAACCTAATACATACTTGCATATATATTAGTTCTTCGCAACAAACAGTATGTAACTGTAATATATTGAATTGAATGATGTCATGCTTACCGCGAAATGTGATAACTGATATCGATGAAGGCCAGAGTGTATGGTTTAACTGGAGTAACAGGTGTTCGGAAATTGTTGTAATTCTCAATTTGGGTGAACTTTAGCATAAATTTATATCCATCAGGTTGGTATCATGTACCGACTCGGAAACCATAGTGTTAGTATCCGGTACTCATCGATTTCAAAAAAGGTATCAGTTACTAACACAATAGCCATAGTGTTAGTATCCTTTACAGACTCGGTATATATATTATATAGTGTGAGTTAGCATTGAAGTCGCATTGTCGTTGACTTTAGATTATGTTAGCTTCACTATTAAAGGTTTACACATTCGTCTAGGAGATTGTACCGTCCTATTATTCCACATTCTTCTACCGAATATATAGTGGTTAAAGGGTGTAATACCGGCTCCTACTGATGAGTCGCCAGTAAGCACGAAACGAATGTGCATGAGATTACACTTTCCGTTCATGCTGCCTTTGGTTTATCCTTCTGGTCACAACTGAACTAATTTGTTACTAGGTTCGCAAAACCTAATACATACTTGCATATATATTAGTTCTTCGCAACAAACAGTATTTAACTGTAATATATTGAATTTAATGATGTCATGCTTACCGCGAAATGTGATAACTGATATCGATGAAGGCCAGAGTGTATGGTTTAACTGGAGTAACAGGTGTTCGGAAATTGTTGTAATGCTCAATTTGGGTGAACTTTAGCATAAATTTATATCCATCAGGTTGGTATCATGTACCGACTCGGAAACCATAGTGTTAGTATCCGGTACTCATCGATTTCAAAAAAGGTATCAGTTACTAACACAATAGCCATAGTGTTAGTATCCTTTACAGACTCGGTATATATATTATATAGTGTGAGTTAGCATTGAAGTCGTATTGTCGTTGACTTTAGATTATGTTAGCTTCACTATTAAAGGTTTACACATTCGTCTAGGAGATTGTACCGTCCTATTATTCCACATTCTTCTACCAAATATATAGTGGTTAAAGGGCGTAATACCGGCTCCTACTGATGAGTCGCCAGTAAGCACGAAACGAATGTGCATGAGATTATACTTTCCGTTCATGCTGCCTTTGGTTTATCCTTCTGGTCACAACTGAACTAATTTGTTACTAGGTTCGCAAAACCTAATACATACTTGCATATATATTAGTTCTTCGCAACAAACAGTATGTAACTGTAATATATTGAATTGAATGATGTCATGCTTACCGCGAAATGTGATAACTGATATCGATGAAGGCCAGAGTGTATGGTTTAACTGGAGTAACAGGTGTTCGGAAATTGTTGTAATTCTCATTTTGGGTGGACTTTAGCATAAATTTATATCCATCAGGTTGGTATCATGTACCGACTCGGAAACCATAGTGTTAGTGTCCGGTACTCATCGATTTCAAAAAAGGTATCAGTTACTAACACAATAGCCATAGTGTTAGTATCCTTTACAGACTCAGTATATATATTATATAGTGTGAGTTAGCATTGAAGTCGCATTGTCGTTGACTTTAGATTATGTTAGCTTCACTATTACAGGTTTTCACATTCGTCTAGGAGATTGTACCGTCCTATTATTCCACATTCTTCTACCAGATATATAGTGGTTAAAGGGCGTAATACCGGCTCCTACTGATGAGTCGCCAGTAAGCACGAAACGAATGTGCGTGAGATTATACTTTCCGTTCATGCTGCCTTTGGTTTATCCTTCTGGTCACAACTGAACTAATTTGTTACTAGGTTCGCGAAACCTAATACATACTTGCATATATATTAGGTCTTCGCAACAAACAGTATGTAACTGTAATATATTGAATTGAATGATGTCATGCTTACCGCGAAATGTGATAACTGATATCGATGAAGGCCAGAGTGTATGGTTTAACTGGAGTAACAGGTGTTCGGAAATTGTTGTAATTCTCAATTTGGGTGAACTTTAGCATAAATTTATATCCATCAGGTTGGTATCATGTACCGACTCGGAAACCATAGTGTTAGTATCCGGGTACTCATCGATTTTAAAAAAAGGTATCAGTTACTAACACAATGGCCATAGTGTTAGTATCCTTTACAGACTCAGTATATATATTATATAGTGTGATTTAGCATTAAAGTCGTAATGTCGTTGACTTCAGATTATGTTAGCTTCACTATTACAGGTTTACACATTCGTCTAGGAGATTGTACCGTCCTATTATTCCACATTCTTCTACCAAATATATAGTGGTTAAAGGGCGTAATACCGGCTCCTACTGATGAGTCGCCAGTAAGCACGAAACGAATGTGCATGAGATTATACTTTCCGTTCATGCTGCCTTGGTTTATCCTTCTGGTCACAACTGAACTAATTTGTTACTAGGTTCGCAAAACCTAATACATACGTGCATATATATTAGTTCTTCACAACAAACAGTATGTAACTGTAATATATTGAATTGAATGATGTCATGCTTACCGCGAAATGTGATAACCGATATCGATGAAGGCCAGAGTGTATGGCTTAACTGGAGTAACAGGTGTTCGGAAATTGTTGTAATTCTCAATTTGGGTGAACTTTGGCATAAATTTATATCCATCAGGTTGGTATCATGTACCGACTCGGAAACCATAGTGTTAGTATCCGGTACTCATCGATTTCAAAAAAAGGTATCAGTTACTAACACAATGGCCATAGTGTTAGTATCCTTTACAGACTCGGTATATATATTATATAGTGTGAGCTAGCATTGAAGTCGTATTGTCGTTGACTTCAGATTATGTTAGCTTCACTATTACAGGTTTATACATTCGTCTAGGAGATTGTACCGTCCTATTATTCCACATTCTTCTACCGAATATATAGTGGTTAAAGGGCGCAATACCGGCTCCTACTGATGAGTCGCCAGTAAGCACGAAACGAATGTGCATGCGATTATACTTTCCGCTCATGCTGCCTTTGGTTTATCCTTCTGGTCACAACTGAACTAATTTGTTACTAGGTTCGCAAAACCCAATACATACTTGCATATATATTAGTTCTTCGCAACAAACAGTATGTAACTGTAAAATATTGAATTGAATGATGTCATGCTTACCGCGAAATGTGATAACTGATATCGATGAAGGCCAGAGTGTATGGTTTCACTGGAGTAACAGGTGTTCGGAAATTGTTGTAATTCTCAATTTGTGTGAACTTTAGCATAAATTTATATCCATCAGATTGGTATCATGTACCGATTCGGAAACCATAGTGTTAGTATCCGGTACTCATCGATTTCAAAAAAAGGTATCAGTTACTAACACAATAGCCGTAGTGTTAGTATCCTTTACAGACTCGGTATATATATTATATAGTGAGTTTGCATTGAAGTCGCATTGTCGTTGACTTTCGATTATGTTAGCTTCACTATTACAGGTTTACACATTCGTCTAGGAGATTGTACCGTCCTATTATTCCACTTTCTTCTACCAAATATATAGTGGTTAAAGGGCGTAATACCGGCTCCTACTGATGAGTCGCCAGTAAGCACGAAACGAATGTGCATGAGATTATACTCTCCGTTCATGCTGCCTTTGGTTTATCCTTCTGGTCACAACTGAACTAATTTTTTTACTGGGTTCGCAAAACCTAATACATACTTGCATAGGTAGCAAAAGTTTTTCTGCTTTGTAAACTTTGGAAACTTTAGTATATTTTGCCAATGAATGTAACGGTATTCCTTTTAGAGGGACATTTGTTTGTTTTTGTAAAACTTATTGGAAGGTGAGTTCCGGATTGTTTATGCTAAAATTTAAATTGGCTAGATCTTTAATAATGGCGGTTTATGAATATTGTATAGAAAAACCTTAGAAATGTTTGAAGAATAAAAATTTGCATGGTTAATTGATGGTAAAATGATCATTTTTTTGTAATTCTACGTTAATGGGGGTTTGAGTTGGAAATACGGCTTTATGAGTTCGAAGATGATATGATTCAGAAGTTGATTTAGTGCTGGAATGTTAGCTATTGGTCTAAAGTCTTTAAATTTGTTTATGGTGTTAAAAAGGTAAAAGTTTGAAGTAAATAAGGTGCATTTTAAACGGTATATATTGGAACATTTATATTTTGCTATTAATATGTAAATAACGTTTGGAAAATTTATTAGTGAATCCGCATGTTAACAGAGATGATGACGGCTCTATATAGCGTTTAAATTTGATGGATCACATGACGTTCTCTATAATATATCCTGATATATTTCATTTCCAGACAGACTAATTGGTCGCAATGTGGTAACTTTGATAGAGTTGATTTATTATTTGGTCCTTATTGAGCAATATCGACTTTGGCAGACTGCAAAAGATTTAATATAAAATCTGCTTAAACTTAATGTTCAAATGTATATAATTTACATTGTTATAAATTTCCTTATTGATTAAACTAACATTGCGCGGGCGGTGATAACATTTATTATAATCAAGGTTGTGATTACCCGTTAATTACTTACATATGTCAGTATAAACTAAGAATTGTATAGTTTAGAAGAGGCAATTCATCCAATAGACCGGTTTTGTCCTTATTGATTGTTGTAAATGTCTGTTAATTGATTATTTTCTTGCAAATGTTCGTCTAATTTTTGATGCGATATCTTAACTCTTCAGCTTTAATGACATATTTGATGTTTTGGAGTTTTCCTGTCCGGATACTGGGTTAGTGCGTGAGTCTTCGGAATAGACTTATACTGAGTTTTAAAAGTGTTAGGGCATAATTTATGGTGCGAGGCCTTAATTTTGGGGACGAGTCTTCATAAGCCTGCTTTATGTTTTGAATTTGATATGATAATGATACATTTTATTTAGCATCCAACAAGTTGCTGCTTTGTGTAAAGAGTAATCAGTTAGTATGTTTAATTTTTGTAAAAAATCACTAATTGCTGGCACATTGATTGTTGTTGCAATGAAAAGTGTTTCGTGTTCGCATTATGTTATATAGCTATAGTTTCTAATAACTATTTTATTGTCATCCTCTTTGAATACCAGGCTAAGAAATTTTTTTTTGTCTGGGTGGTCGATGGACATTTTGTTTAAGCACAGATTGTGTTAAGAAAACGAAGATATTATTAATAGAGTGTATGTGACTATGTGGGTAATTAGAAAAGTAAATTTTTTCCGAAATATTTATATAAAAAAACAAATTTTACTGCTAATCAGATTCCTCAAGTTGCTAGAGAATGTAGTTAATGTATTAATAGCATTAATATCAATACGATTAAAAATGTATCTTTATTTAGAATCCCTGTCCGTCTGACTTCACAACTGAAGGTAAAAATAAAAATCACTTGTATATTTATTTCTCCCGGCATAGTTTTACACATTCGGCTTTAATAATAATTCCTGTTTAATAAAAGCTTATTTAACATATGCGCGAAACACCAAACTGGTTGTCTGAAAGGCGCATTTTGTAAATTTAGTGTTTTTATATATTAAAAACCATTTTCTGTTTTTCAAAACATCGTTACAACATGCAAATACCTAAACAATCAATGATTGCGCGAGAAACTCTTCAAATTAATTTTGCGAGCTTGAGTCAAAACCAAGTTTTGTAATAACTAGAAGGTCGATATCCTGGCGATAATTTCTAGCTTTGTATTCGAGACATTGACTCTTTGGATGATTACGATGTTCCAAATAGAGTTAAGCAGAAATAAACTTATATATATATATATATATATATATATATATATATATATATATATATATATATATATATATCCATTCCTTTTTAATTTAACACAGTATTCTTATAATTAGGAAAACACAAATAACAAAGTGGATAAAGGCCATTTATTTCGTGAATACTAATCATCTCTTATATAATCATACATATTTATACATTTTGGGTTTTCAATTGATTATGCTAGTGGTAATAAATCTGACTCGTTTTTACTGCTGTTTCTTGTTTTGGCTAGTTGGTGAGTGTGTATGCGTTTGTGTTTGTGTGTATACGTGTTTGCATGTAAAGGTCATTCTCGCAGTATTGCGAAAGTGATGTCTGAGATCTGGTCATTATTGTTTTAATAGCTTGAGAATTAACCATTTGTGCGCATTGTTCACTGTTACATATACAAGTGCTATTTTTCCCAGTATAGTTGATCGTTTCACCTCGTTTACATAAAACAACAAGCACCTGACCTTAATATTCAAAAGTTTCATCAACATGATATTCTTATCGACTGGCCAAGAATAACAAAATTCAACAACAATCTACTAGTATCCAGCCAAGAAAAAACAGGCCCTCGACTAGAATCAACAAACGTACAATCGGATTGGCAACAAACTGAAGTGGAAATAACAGAGGCGCATACGATGACAGAAGTCTCCAAACAATGTGCGCGTTTAACACTGCAATAAACACTGGCGTTGTTACCACGTGAAAACTTTGAGCAACGAGGTGAAACGATCAACTATACTGGGAAAAATAGCACTTGTATATGTAACAGTGAACAATGCGCACAAATGGTTAATTCTCAAGCTATCAAAACAATAATGACAAGATCTCAGACATCACTTCGCAATACTGCGAGAATGACCTTTACATGCAAACACGCATACACACAAACACAAACGCATACACACTCACCAACTAGTCAAAACAAGAAACAGCAGTAAAGACGAGTCAGATTTATTACCACTAGCATAATCAATTGAAAACCCAAAATGTATAAATATGTATGATTATATAAGAGATGATTAGTATTCACGAAATAAATGGCCTTTATGCACTTTGTTATTTGTGTTTTCCTAATTATAAGAATATATATATATAATATATATATATATATATATATATATATATATATATATATATATATATATATATATATATATATATATATATATATATATATATATATATATATATATATATATATATATATATATATATATATATATATATATAGGTAGCATATAAAAGAATAAACTTTTTTCCAATTCAAAACGACAGTTATAATCTCAATAAATGACAATTGTGATTACTATAGACGTCTGTTAAGCTTACGACAAACTAGCGATTTGATTAAAAGCAATGTCGTGAATAGCAATAAAAAGAGTTTAATTGACTCAGATAAAACCGTATACTTTTAAAATAATAAATAATAAATTTGTTAAAGAAGTCCATCTAAGTACAACTTTAGATTGGAGAGACAAAATTAAAAGTAATAAAATATAGTATTGCGAGATATAATTCTTGAAATAAATTAAATAGAAACAGACTGACACATTTGAAATTACAAGAAAATATTTTATTTGTATCAAGCATCTCATTTACACTAAATGCAACAAAAGAATCACATAGATATATGAAAGTTACTTGGATTGACTTTGCTGTAATGCAAAACATATTATAGACTAGAGAAGAAGAAAAATAAGGACTATTGGTTTTAAATGTGCCTACATTTTGAAACAACGGTACACTTTTGGTAAAAATCAAACATATACTCCAACTTTAAATCCTTTACTTAATCTAGAATGTAAAACTGTATGAATTGCTTTTGTAAATACATGTTTTAAAATATGGAATTTTTAATAAATTGTTATTTAAAATAGCGTTTAACAATCAAGGTATATCGGTTAAGATGAATTTAAACATAAATTGCATATAAAAACAGGCTCAGAGCAAACAATTATTAAAAATCACGCAGTTTAAGTTTTATTGGACAAAGCAATCTAAGTAGAAAAAATAAATCGATAAAAGGAAAAATAAATGAATATTCTTTATTTTCTAAGACATATAGATGCTTTCAAAGAAATTCTTCGAAAAATGCTATTGGATTATAGAATTTTATGATCAAGAAAAATTGGATAACTTTGACTGAAACGAGGTATGACCACACAAAATGTAAAATGCATTTAGTATATATTTGCAAGCAACTGTTTTATTGGCATAGAAGAGATTTTGGCATAATTAACATAAAAAAGGTTCTAAATGTACAACACCAGAAGACGAATCGAAAATACATAAAACTGTTGAATCGTGCAAGAAATGTGGGCTAAATTGCAAATGCAAACAATTAAATCAATGCCACAATTATGTAGCGCAGGATAAATAGCAAAAGTAAAATCTATGCAAATAAAAGAGTATCTAGAGCCACAGAAATCTATTAGACATAATGTATATCACAGCGATATGCACAGAACCCACCGAATTGTGACTTTGCTGATGACGAGAAGTCGAAAGCTCATAACGAGTACCGGTATCCAACAAAACAGAGAGTACACATTAATATAAATGCCAGTGCAATGACCGAAAATATTTTTGTAGAATAAATTAAGTGACTGAACGTTTATTCAGTAATAACTTTTAGGGAACTGTTAAAATGGACATGTGAGCGTTCTTTTTACACTATATGTTGTAATGGGATTTTATTTTGGACAGAAAGGTGTTAGAGTTACTTGTGGCCTTGAAGAATTGATAAACGTTTAAAACAACGCTGCTGTTTAGTGAGATTGAACTGAAGACTTAAAGTTGCGTGTAGCATAAGGGTGGTGATATAAAGGAAAATTCAATATTGAACGAAAATTTTAGACATTATGTATGAAATAAATTACATTTATGTTTTGACCGGACCACAATTGTATGAGTTTGACTTAGAAAAGATGCTCACAATAGTTTTAACAATTTAGGAGGACATGAGTTTGAATTGAGATACGATGTGGTCTATGGTCGGAAAGGAAGCAGAAATGAGGGATAACATCGCCTGCTGATATAGAATACGGGAAGTAAAGCAAAGGTTTTGGCCAATGTAAGTCTCAGGATATAATTTGTCGTTTTGGTAATGACAGGAAAATGAACGCGAGAAGTCATTCAGCTAGTCAAATGGTCGTAAAGGATTAAAAGCAGGCACACCAGTTAAAGAAGGGATGTTTTGGTTTCTGAAGAAAAATGTGGCTATTGGTGACTAAAAATCATATACCTCGACAGATGATGATCACCAGCATTGGTTGGTAGACCACTCAATTTGAGTAGCACTGTACATAAAAATAATTCATTTTCTTTAGGTTAAGAGTGACATGAATTCTCATGTTGTTGGCATATATCGATTTTTAAAAGACAAGTTAATCTGCATCTTGGCTCTCCCATTGTCCATCTTGAAGCATGTAATATTGTTGGAATTTAATTTTTTTCTATGCGTTTAACTTTTTAATTAGATTACTGTGTAATATTTTAATAAGTTTATGTGGTTCAGGCTATATTTAATTTTAGTTCCGTTTAAAATTATTTGAGGAGCCATTATACCACTCTAACAGCCTTTGTAATAATTCCATTACTTGGCTAGCTGTTAATATGAATGAAATTGCTAAAACCACGATTTTGTTTTGGACTAGTTTAAAGATAACCAACAACGGAAAAAATTACCATGCGTTTGTTTATGATTGATTGTCTTAAAACAAAGTAAGTCTATTACCTGATCTTCATGTGCAACAAGGGTGTTTTCGTCTTCAGTCTTTATTGCCATTCCGATCATTGCGGGATTATTTTTCGAGTACCGTTTTCAACGGTTTCCTCATCATGCGTAAAACTGACAAGTAGAATTACTGATTAATTTATTGTTTGATGAGCAAACCGTCAAATAATGTACTGCGAAAATGGAGCCAATATATTTAGAGTCAAAATGAGAATAGAGGACAAAAATAGCGAAATGAGGTTCTAGTAATTGCTCAATGTCCTGTCACTTTAAAATTTTCTTTTAAAGAAAGACAATGTTTGCCTAGACAAGCTAATCATATCTGAATCTAACTTTCTCGATTTTGCTCTAATGACTTTTATCTGTGAATTTCTTTTGGCAATTAAATTCGTCGGCATTCAACTTTGAAAACACAACAAATATTGCTGACGTCTGAACACTGATTAATAGGTATTTATATTATTCTGCATTATTTATAAAACTATTTCATGATAACATATCCTAATATTGTAGTCAGTTAGGAAAGGAACTTTAAAACTGAAACAGTTGTATAATACAATTAAACAATCATTGATTGCGTTGGTGCTGGTAAAATATTTTAATTCAAGTTTCCGAGCTTGAGGTAAATAGCAGTCCCACAGTATTTAACTAGGCGTTGAAAAAAGAAGCGTAAATGACAGTGATTTTTCTATGTTGTTCGACGACTGTTTAAATACAATGGGTTTGGTGTTTACTTCAAGCTCGCAAACTTGATTGAAAGAATTGGATTTTAAATTTATTTTTAATAAAAATTATTTATAACATATGCTTAACTTTAAATATATACATGATAACGCAGTTGTAAATTATATGCATTTTTGCATCAAGCATAACGTATTTAGTAATAAGCTATTTTATTAGATTAGATCATATCTAAATTCTAATTTTGAGTGTGAACGATTTTGAAGCCTTCGGAGGAAAGGGATGAATCCGCACTCAGCCTTCACGAAGACGAACTCGGTACATACTTGGAAATCTTTAAGAAACTGATAATGTAAATCTACTAACCACGAAAGAAAACCTTTGACACTCTAAATATGACGATCGCACTGCGCAACCTGGTAGAATATCAGGCTACAAAAATGTCTATCTTGCTATACTATATGCAAAATGGAACAATGGTAACGTCGAAATACTGGAATATTGTCATGCGGGTCCAATATATTAATATGTGCTTTTATTGAGACATTTCTAGTCGTGAGGATAAAGAGAATGTTTGGTAGATAGTGCTTAATGCTGAAAATATAATTTACATTTTAATAAATTTTAGCACAAGATTGACATTCGTGAAGAAACATCAGATCAGACGGCGTTACGTATTTTCGAAGCGTTGCGTATATTTCGATACCAGGCGCCTACGGATGGCGATTCACTGTGAGTCGTACAATTTTTAGTAACTAATTCTAAAACGTGCACATAAAAAAACGTTAAATTTCATCTAATCTTTTTGAATAAAATACATATATATATTTGGATAAATAATTAAATTTGTTGATATAAAAACCTGACCCATTATGTACATACATTTGTCAGCATACACTAAGCATTGTATAGTGTGGAATAGGAACTTCTTCCAGTAGACCAATTTCGTCCTTACTGGGATCTCATCACTGTTCGTTTAATTATATAAATTTTCATTTCAATACCACTTCTCCATGTTACGTGGTATCTGTTCTATACTGACATTTTGGAGATGGTTATTTGGAACTTCATGTCTGCAGATATGCTATATAGGTTTTATCTAAAGGAAAGACTAACTAAGTAAAATTAGTTAGTATATAACTGAAAATTGTGTGAAGTGTATGGCAGGGTGGGTCAGTGGTTTCAGCACCAGATTTCGGAAGAGACGTGCTCAGGTTGAGCTCCGTCTGCGACAAATTTTGGACAGTATGAGATAAGTTCCCCATAAAGACGAAACCGGTCTACTGGAGTAATTGCATTTCCATACTATACAATAATTGGTTTATACTGACAAATATATGTACACAATGAGTCACGTGTTTATATCAAGATCACAACCTTGATTAAATGTAATTGTTATCACCACCCACCCAACCAATGCTCGTTTAATTCGATTTCTTTTTGAATATAATCGGTCAAGTTTTGTAGTCATTGTATAAATTATATATTAAATTTTATTTAGCCAAACTTTAATTTGATAGACTTTTATCCAAACAGAAATGTAAATATGAAAACACTTGACTGGAAATAAAAAAGAATGACAGAATGCAAAAAATAAAGGCTGCAGGATATTAGGATAAAGATAAAGAATTCACACTTTTTAGCCTATTTGTTATTCCTTTCAAATTAAAATATTTGGTGGTTGTTAATCTCTCATAGATTAATTCCCTGAGAACGAAAGAATAATTGGAAACAAATAGAACCAACAAAGACAAAATAATTTTGTTCAAACGTGATGTTAATTTCTTAGAAAAAATGAAAATAAACTTTATTAGTACTAAAAACGTTTCTTTATAAATTTCTTCTATTTATCTACGAATAAACTTATATTTCTGTATATATTAAATAAAAGATTTATTGCATGATTTGGATTATGTATATTTTTTGTCAGTACAAACTAAGCACTGCTTAAGTTAGCAGAAGCAATTCATTAAGCTGATTGGTTTTCTCCTTGTTCGGAACTCGTCATGCATTATCAAAATTTTGTCGCGAATAGGGTTTAAACCTTAGCACATTTGCGTTAATTCTGGGGTTTTTTCCATTGCCCAAACTCTGCGGCATACTACTCACAATTTTTGGTTATGTATTAAATTATGTTTTTGTTTAATCTTTCCAATCTCATACGACCTAAGGTCTCAACTATTAAATGCGCCGTGGTTCGAGCCCTGCTTACGGTAAATTCTGGAATTTACCCGATGAGATCTCAATAAGGATGAATCTTGATTACTGGATAACTTTCCTTTATTAGCGTAGACAATACATAGCTTATTACGACGAAAAATATATAATCAAAATCCATCATAAATCATTAATTAAAGAACATTTCCCCAGGTGGCATGTTGTGTGTTTTATAATGCGATTTTGGGGTGGCTTGTTTCAATTTTTATTCGAAAGTGAGGCCACTTAGACTTTAACTGAAGGGAAGATTAACAAAAATCATAAGTTGGTATATAACTAAAAATTGCGTGTTATATGCGCAAGGGGTGGCGTAGTAGATAGAATTTGCGACTTCATAGAATATTTACCCCGGTTAATGCTGTGTTTGCTGCAAATTCTGGTCAGTAATGACAAGATCCAAATAAGGAAAAAACTGGCCTACTGGATGAATTAATTATGCTTGCTTAATAATTGCTAATTTTATATTGAATAATGAAGTATGCATATATATAATGCAAAGTATAAAACAGAAATATGAAAACTGGAAGCAATGTTATAAATCACTTGTGGAAACCAGCTTCAGTTCAATTTGCTAGCTTGAAGTAAACACCAATTCCATTGTATTTAACCAGTCGTCGAACAATATGGTAAAGCTACCACCAGTCGCACGCACTGACGCGTTTCGACCTTCCATGATCATCATCAGCGTACGATGGTAAACTGACTAGGAGGATCAAAAAGCATTGCATGTATATGGAAAGTAAAATTAGATATGCGGCTCTCACCTCTAGTAGTCTTGCATACATTGTACTTGACTGGTAATGTCCGCTACGCAATCTAATTTTGCTTTCCATATATATATGAAATGTGGTTTGATCCTCGCTAGTCTGTTTGCCATCGTAATCTGATGATGGTCATGGAAGATCGAAAAGCTTCATTGCGTGCGACTGGCGGTAGTTTTGCTATGTTGTTCGACGACTGGGATTGGTGTTTACTTCAAGCTTGAAAACTTGATTTAAAGAATTTTTACCACGACCCGTGCAATCACATATTGTTCAGCTCAACTTCAATGTCCCTACTTGCATCTTCAAGCTTGTAGAAGTAAGACTGAAATTGATTAATCTGCGGTGGTACATAAAACGCTTACTCAGTTCTGCTACTACATTTTATAATTATCTTAAAGGCTATATCGCTAGAAAATATATGAAGTTAAAAGAGAATAATTCAAAAATACATTGAGTTTTTGAGCCTAATAAAGCAGAAGATAAAACCGTCATGGGAAAACAGACATCGAACAAACATATAGTACACAGATACTCTTTTAAATAAAAAATTACCACAAGGTAGAGCCCTAGCTGATACAGCAAAACATGAATATTTTTTGTTTGTTTGTGTTTGCTTGTAGGGTCGATAGTCTTTTAAGGTACAAGGAGCGTGAATTTAGCAAGGATAACCGACATTTTAAAATTAATTATGAGCAGAAAATATGGTGTTGGATTAACCGGAATACATCAGATATTTTAAAAAGTAATAAATCAGCTTAACAAGTGGACCCAATGAAGACGAAATCAAACCTTAATAAAAAAAAGAGAGATATAATGCTGTTCTGGAAAATTTATCTTAGGGAAATTTCAACTATTTATTGGTTGCTTGACTTGAATCTAGGTTCTGATAGTGTTCTAAGGCGTATCCGTGTGATGCCGCGGTCTACATCTTTATGCTTATTAAACCTTACACACTTTTGTATTTAATTATGTGCTTCTGCATAAGAATGAGTTATAGGCGTAACTTAGATAAGTAACTTTACCCAAATGAAAGAAAAATCATAATAAGTACAATTTTGCAATATTTTTGTTGGTGTGCTGTTATTTTTTGCTACAACTATCTTTTTTATAAATTTGGTCATTTGTGGCATAAATCGTGGTATTCTTACAATAATTTCAAAATATGTAACATCCTGATAAAGATTTAATCAAAAATCCTTCTGAGTGTTGTATAACTCTTTCATATTTATTATTTTAGCAAAATAAAAAAAATATATTTCTTTTATGAGTAGGATATTAATTATTTGAGAACAAATCAATACTTATTGTGGGGCTAAATTGCATTTTCAGCCTTAAAATAAACCATTGTTGTTATGTAAGTATTTCCCAACTGAGCAGAGTCTGACCTTCGATTTAATAAAAGGCACTAACGTTTAACTTATTTCCGTTTGTTGTTAAGTTAAATTACACAAGCTTGTTTCAGTTAACAAGGCAAACGCTATGTCAGTGGTGACTGCGAGGTGTAACCCAATTCATGATGAAATGAAATTAAACTCGCATAGATTGTTTGTAATAATCATAGGAATTAGTTACATTTCGTTAAAGTAAACCTCGAAAACCATCGCAGCAACTAAGTTTTCAATTTTTTAAATTTAATTGAATATATGTATTAGGCTAACTCAATAAGTCAATGTGTAGATTTTATTGCGCTCAATAGCTTTATTGGAATCTACAATGACATTTACATTAAAAATGACGTTTTTCAAACTTTATACACTTTATCTAATGTCCTGAACTGAACTCGCAAATTTACGGATTAAATATTTAATATAGACGATAAAATGTGAATTTTGCTGTTTAAAATTGAATATAGTAGATTTATAATTTTACACATAATATTAAGTTTCATTTCTCATAGAAATAAACATCTTTTTGTGCTCAATTTTTGAAGCGTTGCTTCATTAGGCGTCTTTTAATATAAATACACGGAAGTGTGTATTTCATATAAAATCCGTGTTGTATTGGTTTTCTAAACTAATCAATTTTATATTGGTAAATCTGAATAGTTAATATTTTCTTTTCTTTCAACTACAGGACGGAGTTCAGACAAGGCCTCGTTGTCGGGGACAAGAATGTAGTGTGCAGTATTTTGGAGTGGGTTTTGCAGCGAATCTCTGAACTACAAAAGCGCTCATATCTGGCAAAATTTTTGACTAAAGTCACCATTCCTGCAGAATTTTTGCATGATGAAGAAATAGCAAACCTATTCCGACAGGTACATAGTATATCATAATAATGTATTCTTGTTTGTGGCGAAGTAACACGAAAAAAATATGTATAAGTTATTTTGTAAATAGAAACAATTTAGATAAACTATTGCAAGGAGTAGGATGATGTCGACCGAGGCCAAAGTGTAAGGCCCTACAGGATTAGCAGGTGTTCAAAATTCCTTTTATTCTTAATTTTGATTTAATTAATAGTGTTGTTTCTATTTTCAAGTTTAGTACATACTATTTATAATGATTTGGATTTAAAGTCGCATTACAAATGACTTTATGTGACGCTTACTCTAATACTACATAAATACACAAACGTATAGGCGATCGCACTATTCCAATGACTCAAATTTCTTTTTCGAATATAGAGGAGGCTTTGTGGCGTAGTGCAGGCTCCTTCTGATGAGTCCAGAGTACGCTCGAAGTACACGTGTACATGAATGTAGCATGTTGTTGGTTCTTCAAACAAAAATACAGCTACGTAGCAAGATTAATAGCTGCAGTATTCAATTATCAATATTGTCAAAAATGCATCCTCGAAAGTGAACAATGATACAAACGTTTGCTTACAAATGAAATATTTTGAAACCCTTTAAAATTGCTTGGATTGACTAAAAGCGCGTAAAGAAATAAATGATTGGATTTTAGCTTCAAAAAGCTAACTTGATTTAAGGAATTGTTACCAATACCCACACAATCAATGATTTTCGAATTCACGAAATTTGTTTCATAATATAGCTCTCTTGAGAAATCCTTTTATAGAAAAACAAAATATCAAACTCCTTGAATCATTAAAGACCATTAAATTTGTAAATGTTTAATCACCCTTACAATGGAATGATAAAAATTAGTTTTATAATAAATTTGCCAATCTGTCTGCAATCCCGATGAGTTACATTAATAGAAACTCTAGCTTATTCAAAGGCACTGTTTGTTGGTCAAATAACGGAACAGTGCAAAACATTTTTTATGAATCATATTTATTCTTCAATTTGGTTTAAATAGAATTTCCTTACAAAATTCTGATATTTGACTTTATTTCGCGTTGCATTATGCCATGTAATCAAATCTTTGAAGAGCTTCACTTTCGATTGTCTGGCAAAAGATTAATTGAATGATAATAAACTTTCGATAATACAATAGTTTTTCTGAACGATATGTTTCTATCTTTCTGCAGAGTTTCACCTTCATTTATTTCAGTCCAGTTTCTGGAGTTAAAATTGGCATTAGTTCTATTTTGATAGAAGCCATTCAACGTTGCAAAACTTAAATCAAGCAGAAGTACGGACGCATTTAAATATTTTTTATTTTTCATTTTAACACTACGGAAATCTTTCAAAAGGGGATCAATCAGCAATGTACATAAAATAATAAAAAATTATAAACGTGGTTCTAACCTACAGTGGTCTCACATAAATTGTACCAAAGAAGAAAATCGACATCATAATTTGTATTTAATAAGGATTATAACAATATAGCAGCTTTGGCACATGTCAATAAGTGATTCAGTTAACAGGCCATTAATTATACAGGCAAGGATAATATTTACCAATCCTAGAGTTTATCGATTTCACTGAATAGAAAAATTACAGTTAGTCACAGGCATTGATAACCATTTTGGGCTGAAAAGTTCAATATGTGCGACTTAGTGTAGTTTTGCGATGCAATGTGATTGATAAATTGTGAGATTGATATTCATCTCACGTAAGAAATGTATGTTTTGATCTTTGTTTTCACTACTTCCGTAAGCAATGATTGTGATATCTTCTAGCCAATGTATTAATGATTTAAGTCAACTTCTTGAATGGACACTTTCAATATATAAAAACTGTAAACCATTTAATTTTCTTCCAATAAGTTCATTAAAATTGTGTATACAAACATGAGATATCGATTATGAAAGTCATAAAACGTATTCTATTTGAAGTTAGGCACTTTGGTAAATTTTCAGACTACGGTTCTAGACTTTATTGTACATGAATTGAAATTAAGTTTCAAAGAGTACGTATACAATTTGGGACAGAAAAAATATTAATCGAAAACTTTGTAGAAATTATAAATTATAATAATATACCACCAAAATTATTGTCATTTTGTGTTTTATGATGGCGTTTTCGCGGCAGGTTGCTCTACAAATATCCCGAAGACGCATTTACCAAAACTTTAATACGATCCCACAGGCTTTTAACGTATAACTCTTGAAATATTGATATTATGTGCACTTTACTGGACGTTTACGTATCTGACTAATACCTATTTATAAATAAAGCAAGCTTGCTAACAAAGATCTTTTCTATTATTATAAATAGAATTCTAAAACGAGTAAGCGTTCATTTATTGTGACAAAATGACGTTATTCTAGCATCATTCAGTCTATGACTACCGATTCCCACCGTTACATCCGTTGAATCTTTAAAGTCAATTATTACCTTTGAAAATTAATCAGGATTCATGACTATTCTAAGTCTTCTTCCATATATTAAACAATCTGTACTAATTCAGAATGAATATTAATTCAATTGTTTAGCCTAAAATGAAACCTTAACACACATTATATGCAAACAAATTCATCGGACGTGGTACGCCATCCTCATGTTTTATCGACGGTTACGGAATAATAAATAAAATTAAGCGTAGTTTAGAGCATAAATGAATGGAGAGAATCTATTATATTTATGAATATTTGTATATTTTTTACAATGTTATATTACAAAATGTTCTAATAAGAATTAATGTATTGATAGAAGTTTACTACAGCTTATAAATCGTCTCTTCAAAGACAGTGGCGATGAAAGGAATTGCAGAAACAATAATTTTATGTGTGAGAGCTAATAAAATTTAATTAATATTCCGCTATATTTATTTCTTTTTATAAAATTTCGATTTTTTTGTGTTTTCTTCCTTTCTGCATTTATCATAGCCTGTAATTGAGCATTTTTCATTTTTAACCAGCAGATTGATTGCTGGTGTGGACCAACAAAATATTTTAGTAGCGATCTACCATATATATATATATACATATATATATAAATATATATATATATATATATATATATATAGTATAGACAAACAAAGGGGCGTTTAAGTTTTTGCTAAATTGATTTCCTCAATTTTAAAATTTTAAATCCGTTGTTGGTTGTTTGCACAATAAACAAAATGACCTCATAATTTATTAAGTCGCATTTATTCGACATTTGGAAGCTGAATTTGTTGCTGTTTGATCCAAACTTCAAATTATATCCTTATTTAGAACCAGTAAGTATTCATACATAACCAAAATCAGATTAATTACCATACAATCAGCTTTTCTCATTATCTTGCTTTGATTTCTCTCCGTTTCATGGCAGTATATTACAATTAAATCTTGGACGATAGTAAAGGAGCTTTCAGAAATCTAACTTAACCAAATAAGTAAACTTTTGGCCAAAGTGCTACATTACGTTACAATTTCAGGTTTTGGTTCATGTTGCATGGAATGGAAATCGGATTATATTTCAAAATATTAATTAAATTATTCTTTTAACCCATCTATTAATTTTTGCTTTTGGAATCTGGAGTAAAATCCATATATATATATATATATATATATATATATATATATATATATATATATATATATATATATATATACTATATATATATATATATATATATATATATATATATATATATATATAAACTATATTATTATTATATGCAGTCTGGTAATTTTGATGGTTATTATTTTACCATAATTGAGTTTTTAAATTCATAAATGAACTATATCATTTTATCCTGTCAGAGTTTAAAAACTATAAATATGTATGCATTAACGGTTTTAAAACATATTTAGCATGAAAATCTCATTGAGTCGTTTAAGGACAGCCACAAGACATTGGAGAAGTTGACCAACACCGGTGGTATAACAGCAGCTGAGATAAAAAAGGACATTACCTCTATGCAAGAAGAAAAGGAACAGCTTATTCGAAGAGTCGAAAAACTGAAGCGCAAGGCAAGTATTACATTATAGAACCTTTTTAAATAGGATTATGTCTGCGAACTTAATTCTTACAATACCTCTTTAGTTAAGATAAAAACATTATTACGTAAAGCACTATGCTTATTTTAAATAAATATTCGATAGAACAATTTAAATAAAGGTTACGAGCTTAGTACAAACCCAAATCTTAAGTGTTGTATAAAGTAGATAAGTCAATTGATCCAGTAGACCGGTTTCGTCCATACAGAGAACTCATCACGTGCTATCCAGAATTTGCCACCGGCAAGATTCGAATCTGGGCACGTTTGTTTGAAAGTCTGTAATTTTATCCACTGTGTGGCAGGACGACGCAGTGTAAAGTGTTTCATACGCTGGCATGCAATGCACTTGACTGGCAATGTAAATCTCACAAATTCTGTGCAATCACAAACATGAACAGATTTGCAGCTATCATCACGAGCATGTACGTTATGCAGATAAATAACCATTGATTATGCAAGTTGCGATAACTATTCTTGAAATAAAATTTAATGATTTAAAAAAATAATCCCATGTTGTTTAATTGGTAAAACAACAAAGCCTGATTACCAATAGTCAAACGTACTGAGACGTTCTAATTTCCATTAGTCCGCATCAGAGTTCAGCAGTAAGCTGAATTACAGTCATAGCACCACATTTATCATTCATTCATTCCGCGTGTGGTGACAAAAATTATTTAAATCAAGGTTTATGTATTGATATAAATACCAATCCTATCGCAGATATTTATTCTAGTATAACGTGAATGGTATTTATTTTGAGATCGGAACCTTGAATTAAATAATTGCTATCACCGTCCCCGCAACCAACGATTCCTTAATTATATAAAATATTTAATATAAATCTGTACAGAAACTAACCAAACTCTTTAATCATTTTCTTTGTTCAGTGTGTAAATTTTGCTCACGTATTTATTTTTCCTGCTATCTATCGATGTTGTGATCGTCGCTTGATTAATAAAATCAAGAAGTAGTATAGATATATTTATATGCGAAATAGAAAAACTTTAGTCTAAAATGAGCAGCACGACAATAGCAATTGTCTATAAATTTGCTATTTTATTTTTTTAAGAATGTTTAGAAACAGTAAAAAAGTATGTTTTTAAGTAACACACAATTAGCACGTTGTCATATTCACAAAAGTCGTTAGGCCTAAGTATCTCTTCAATAAGATATTGACATGTCATTTGATTACATTTGAAATATAAACTATATAAATTCCTTTTGTTTGCAAGATATCTGTCTTTTTTAAAAGTATTTTGTATGATTCATAATATTAGCACGTATTATTTAACTTATCATCAGATTCACCAATGTTATATATATGATTTGCGTCTATAGTTTGCTGTAAGTTGATAGGAGTGTTGCCTTATTTCCAACATTTATAACAAAATAATTAGTGTGCTAATCAGAATCATACCATGAAAAGTATCTGCTTATCGAAAAAGTGCTCCAAATCGACCAGTGGAAAATAAAATCGGCTTCTTTACTTGACGCTGACTGCTCTCAGTACCACGTATTTCAAGATTAGTAAGGAATCGTTCTTTATAAATCAGCTTGATACTTTTCAAGGCTAGTTAAAATGTGCTGACAATTAGAAACCTGTCCGTTTGCAGTATTTTAGGAACCCATGCTAAAAAATTAATGTTCAACAATTGAAAAAAGTTATAACGAAAAATGCTAATGAAGGTTTTCTAGTAACATTTATCGAAACATCTATCAAAGCATCTGTACTTTAACGAATGGCCATAGATTCGTCAGAATGCAATTTAAAAAATATATAATTAGCTATTTTAATTTAAATTGTTACATATTAAATTGCCTGATCATTATATAGAATGTGGCTTGATTTAAATATCAGGCTAGCAAATCTGAGGCTTTTCTCATGTATATGAATTAGACGATAAAATTTATAACATTAGAGTGAGTTTTTGATCAGACATTTAAACATTTGTCTTTTAAGGTGTAAGTTTTTATATTGTTCACAATTGTTTCTTCGGGTTTGAATAGATAAGAAAGTGAATTAAGTTATTAACTGCTCATCGTTTAATATTTAAACATCTTTTCTGTCATCGGCCTATTGTCAACATTTCCAGAAATTTATGTATTCAGTAGAAACTGAAAATGGCATCAGCGAGCAAATACAGTTATTCCGCTGAAAGGACTCCGTCTTTATTGAGCTCAAATCAGTAGCAGCCAGAATTAAGGCAGAGATGTGAATCCGGTAGTATTTGATTCAGAGTCTTTTGTATTATTTCCTACGCTACGAAAACTGTGCGCTGCATGCGGTCTTCAGTTTTATACAAGCTTAATAATTTGAATAAATCTCCACAGACGACGGATCATGTCGAGTATCGATTTTGACCTTAAGTTCAGAATGCCATCAACGATATGTTGTTGTAAGACAGACACTACACAATCCGCGGAATTTATGTTAAATTTGAGTAAAATTATATTCGGTATAATATACTCATAGCACAAATAGCAAATATTTACTAGACCGATTGAATCCTTATTTAATACTTATTAGTTTGGCTTATAACTACAACATATCCATAACCACATATGCCATTTTTCTTAAACTAAACACACACACACACACACATATATATATATATATATATATATATATTCATAATAAACCTTCCATATGCAAAGAAATATGAAGTTTCATCAAATGGACGAACAGTTTATTTTCTGATTTTCTTTTCAAGCACGAAATTTATACATGGAGAGAGTAACAAATAAGAGAACAACCAATCAATCAATAAAGTTGATGTGGTATTAACACGAAAATTTAATGCAGCTAAACTACGAGTGCTATTCAAGTTAACAAATTTATCTTTACTAGTAAATAAAGAGAAACAGCCATCAATGATGAACTCAAATATTATTTAGAAAATATATGCGTAATTTGTTGATCAACTTGTTTTAGCCTATCGATCAGACGTTGAATTAACCAAATGGAAGAATATTGTACCTTAAACGGCTGTTTCGAATCAAATGGTGAATACATGCCTGAAAATGCACAAATTGCAATAATGTAAATGAGTTAACCACATTTGAAGCTCTGTGGATTAGTAAAGTGCAGTCTGATTTATGCGTGCAGAAAAAGCATGTTCGCAAATTGGGACCAAAATGAAGATGATGTGCGCAATTTCTTGGTTATAAATTATTTCCCACCCAATTCTTTGGTTTTGCCTTTCAATATATATATTCTTTATTATGTTCATTGCTTTCGAATATTTCACAGTACATTTCTAATTAGGAAGAAAAAACACATTAATAACAAAGTGGATAATGGCCATTTATTTTGAGATAACCAAACTTAACAATCTTTCATTTATATACATCCTGGATTTACATTTGATTATGTGGGTGGCAACAAATCTGACTCTGTTATATATATATATATATATATATATATATATAAATGATAAATATATATACATATATACGTATATATAAAAAATATATATTATTTAACAGATATTAGAGGAGAAAATAAGAAAAGAACGGTTCTTGTATCTTATAAAATTTCTTTTTATCTTTGCGAATGAAAGAATTACTATAAATTATATTAAAGCTTGCAATCCACAATAGTAAATACTTGTGTAGGTATACATAGTTTTTTATAAGAAAGGGAAGACAAAATTAATATAACAATGTTGATAATGGCAGTTTTATTTCGAGAATACTCATCAACACTTTAAAATTTTTCATTCTTATACGTTCTGACTTTTCATTTGATCGCAAAGTGTGGATGAGTATTCTCGAAATAAATCGGCAATAGTTCACTTTTTATTAAATGTATTTTCTTCTATCTAATGAAAAGTATATGGTTTAATATTCAAAGGTAATAAACTATCTAAATTATATATGTGTGTATATATACATGTAAATATATGATATAGTGTCTCTTAAGGGAGGGGATAGTTATTAATCTAGGTTGAGAGCTACACTGAGTAGGATCCAGTTGACGGTGAGAATGCTTAAAAGAATATATATATATTTATATCAAAAACAATTCGTTGCAGTATGAAGCTTTTGTGGCATAGGAAATAGGCATTTAGACCTAAGCAATTGTCCTCTGTTTCAAATCCTATATATATTCGCTCAACTATATGAAAATCCAGGTGTTAGAATAAAAAACTAATGTATATTATTAAATTGAAATGACCGCATAAAACCATTAGAAAACTTGAAATAATAATACAATAAATTTATAAGGAAATTTATGATATTCCTCGCGTGTATAAAGATGAATGATTTAGAATTATATTAGAATAAAATTTTAAATGCTAATTGTTTACTAGAACATTTTCGTTATTATCGCGCACTTCTCAATATTAACCAAAATAGCTGAAGCATGGGATCAAATCCGTGCTCTGTATCGCATTTTCTTCATTGTAACAAGTGTTTTCTAACCATTCTTTGCCCAATAGGAATGAACCCCTTATAGTTTATAAATTTACCTTTATTTATTATGAAATTATCTATCTGAACAACCAATATATATGAATCAATATTGTTATTAAATTCAGCATTTTAAAATATATTTTCACATATATATTAATATATATATATATATATATATATATATATATATATATATATATATACATTCGTATAATATATTTTACTGGTTAATTCAATATAACGCATTGTTGCCAAGTCTACGTAATGAAGCAATATATTGAACGACTAATTTATTTGAATTTCATTCATTTTAAAATCCAGCTGAAATGCTTCTCTACAAGTGCTGCGATGCTAGAAATGGCGAAGAAACTGCGAATTGAACGAGATCGAGAGTTTAAAGTGTCAAAACAAATTCAAGATCAGCGTTCGCAGGTAAGAGTGGTAGCTATACTACAGAATCTATGAATTCGAAATTTTACTTTTCATTTAAATCTTCAGAAATCTGGATAAATTAATGACTAGAAACGATGTAATTTACTGGTATTTTATTCGAAGTAGATTTCCACTTTCTTTTAAACATGTAGCTTTGATATGCCCTGCCTTTTATTATAAAATTTAAAACGTCTTTTTATAAATTAAATATAAATTATTTTAAATTAAACTATTTTGCCGATTCTCTCACGAGACCTACCCCTCGATGATAGTGAGCCCTATTACAGTTTTTAAGCCATAACCCGTTTCCATTATTAAAATTTTAATGAGAAATCCAATGTAACAGCATTAACTATTCCTACTTTGAATGATCTAGCACAGTTTTGAATTTAATAAGGCATGAAAAATAAAAATTCATCAGACATCTTGTACACCATGGACTGTTGATTACTTTCAGCATTTATAATAATCCATTATTTGAAGATGTTCTTCTGTGGAAAATGCGAAATTTATTGTACCAATTAATAATTTTGGAAAAACCCAACTTTTGTTATCAAATTTCAGCGTTACGTGTTTCAAAATACGAAATAACTCACTGTTATAAAGTGAGTTACAAATAAATATTTAAACTCTATTACAAATTGCTTACTTAGTAGCAACTTACTATGTACAAAAAGTACTGAAAAGCTTCAAGCTTCAGAAAGCATTATCAGAGATTGAAGGAATAGAGATAACCTACGATCAAACAACAATATTTATATAGGTACTACAAAACAACAAATACAGTTTTCCTATCCAGGTGTTTTGAGTACGTCGCCGATGACTGAAATGCAGGTAGAAGAGTACTTTTTGTCACAAATACAGCTTTTCAGCTTTATTGTGTAAGCGGCAGTTGACAGCATTGATTTAATTTAAACTCCTTGACTTTATATGGATACCAATCAAAATTAACTAAACAAGTTAGACATAACTGGAAAACAGCCGTAAGACAAAGGTTCAGACGCGATTGTATCCTCCATATTCATTAGTGTAGCGAGCCTTCATTAAATTCATAGTACACTTCCCATGTGCAAAAAGTTCTTTTTGACTTTGCACATAGAAAGGGTACTATGAATCAATGTTATTATTAAACTATCATACAAAATAATGCAATTACTATCTATCGAGCGATCCATTGCTTTTCTGCTTTTTCAAGGTTAAGGAAAATTGATCACAATATATATATATATATATATATATATATATATATATATATATATATATATATATATATATATATATATATATGCATTAATAGTCTTTCGTGGACTTGGGTGACCACGGTATTTCAATAGATTTATCGTTTCAATTTTCACCATTGTTTAAAATATAAGAATAAAACAACCTACCTACTTCATGGAATAATATTTATTAATAAATATTATTTCTACCAGTATCTACAGCCATTGTTCTGGATTCGTTAGTATATTCGTTCATCCAATCCCACTGTACATTTGTCGTAACCAATCTCCTCTTCGTTATGTTAGCCTTTGTTTTTCGCAATTTAGACCACTACTTTTGCGTAACGTCATTTGGTGTGTCATCGCTTTCATTTCAAATGCGTCCGTACTTGATGGGTGTCCCGTATTTTGCGAAATGTTGGCTATTTTTGAAGGCCCGTCCGTTATGTCTTTGTTCCAGTCAAATTTAATTTCTTTTTGAATTATTTTCTGCACATCTAAGCAGGGCTTCAGCTTATTAATAGCAATAGCTTAAAAAGCAAGAAGTATTTTTCCGTTTTTGCCTTGTACGGAACTGAAAAATTGTTACTACTAGCAGTATGACCTGTAAGTAGCACATGCTCGCAAATTGCTGATTTTTGTGCGGGAGCTGCACCTCTTTTTAATAGTTTTTGAGGAAGATGCTGATTTATTCTAGTTTCGGGCCTATTTTTTGATCTGCCGATGTACTGAGCGTTGCAGGTTCATTGAAATTTGTATACAGATAAAGGTGTTGACGTCACACAAAGGCTTTCTTTTTCATTAGTTGGCATAAGTTTTGTTGTATTGAACACAACTCTCACCAGTATTGATGGAAACTGTGCTTTAATCGTTTGAACTACTTTTCACTTGAAGATATTAGCTGGAAGATCATCTTAAATGTAAACACTAAGCGTTAATCTCTTGGGTATTTTGTTTTCCTCCAAATTGGTCTCGATTTTGTTGCGTTGCCTCAAGTTGTATTCGATGAACCAGTCCGGGTAGCCAATATTTCTCAACGCTATATATATATATATATATATATATATATAATTAAAAATATCAGATAAACGACTCTTACGGTTGTGCAATTTCTATGCTGTCACTTAAAATATTACAACATGATTATAGTAAAGACTGAATAGATTCCTGCAAAGAAACGTAACAACATTTATGCATCTTTCGCCTGATTAATATAGAATTTAATTTTAATGTTATTGGCTGTTTGGTTTGTGATAACAATTGCTTAATTAGATGTTTCGGACTTGATTAAAAAATCAATATTTATCTTTTGGAAAGCGAGCCTTAATAAAATTCATAGTACACTTCCCGAGTGAAAAAATTTCTTTCTCACTTTCCACATCGAAAGGGTACTATGAATCAATATTATTATTTAACTATCAAGCAAAATAATGTAATTACTATCTATCTATGCTTTTCCGCCTTTCAAGGTTTATTTTATATAAATATCCAGCCTCTTTTGTTTAGCCATTTGTTCAACGTAGCAATTTAACGATTAATCGCACATTCTGATGCGTCTCGGACTCTTATATTTACCATCGGGACGCGACGTTAGAACAGCCTTTAGTTAAACGAAAGAATACGGATCGATCTTTCGTGCTGGGTGCACAATGGAATACAGTTTAACGTCGGCTACACATCATAGGATTTATAAGATCGGGAAAAACACAAATTTGTCTCTCACCTCAAGAAGTTTTACATTCATTGTATTTGACTGGAAATTGACTACCTTAATGCCTGTACTGTCTCGCACCTGAACGATTTCAGATTTTGCCACACTTATATATGTAATTCAATTGAGCAATCATTTATTTCGCGGTTAAATAAATAATATAAATAGGCTAATTATTTAGTTTTGTGATAGGATTGGAATCGTACACCCGATATTTCATAGTTTGCACAAAGAGTGAGTTTAAAGGCCGACTTCCTATTTTTCCATAATTTTATTCTATATTAAGGTTTGATGCTCGTTAGAAAGTATAACGTCGAGCCCTTATGACGATCCATTGAGGTCGACACTCAATGAAACGCCATAAGCCTAGCGATAAAGGTGTGTTAACTTGAAGCACAGATAAATGAGAATTGATAAATAAAAGTACGCTTAATTTTTAAACCAAGAATACGGACTTGAAAAACAACACAAATCGCATTTTTAATCCCTCGCATCAATAGGTTCAATTACAATATATTACAGATGGATTTGAAAAACGTCCATTTTTCACACACTTTGAATAAATATAACTATAAATAACATCTAAATCATTTTAAATTTATGATCAGTTACTCGCATATATAGTAAAACCTACGCCATTTACATGTAGCTTATAAAAAATTGGCATTTTCACATAACTACCTTTTAAATTAAATGATATTTACATGGAATAGTAAATCAGATTGAAAAAATTACCAAGGCAAATTGAGCGAATTGTTAGAACTGCGGCAAATTTTAAACAAACTCATTCGTGGCTGGACAAAATTTTCTGCAGCGGTGTAGACTTACTAACACCTCATTTTATATTCATAACAAAACTATGTTAATATGTACGAAATCTGCAGAGAAATCAGCAATTTCTAAAGTAAAGATGCGATGCCAAAACTATTCTGCCTTTTACGTGCAGTTTCTGCATAAGAGAAATCGTCAACGACAAAAGAAATAAAAAAGATTGGATTCCCTATTTTTGTAATCCGATAAATTATCGTCAAATATTCGTTTAGTGGCAGCTACTTGTGAATGATTATCTTAAATATTCTCAAAGCAACAAACTTTGAAATTTGGCCATTATAAAATACTGTAATATAAAGTTTTGAACAATATTCTATATATTGACCAGGTATAGGTATAAAAAACATCTATAAACCTGGTAAGAGGCTAAATATTCAAACTTACTGAATTTATGCTTCGTTACTTTGAAGAATGTTTTAAAAATAAGCATTTTATAAAAATCTCTCGGTGAGGGAAAGGATTCTTTCTAAAAGGTTGAATAGGATAGTCAGCTTTGCCTTATGATAATTCTACGATTTATTGATTATTCTTCTAATAATGTAATGCTAAAAATTGTGCATATTTTTACATAAAATTGAATTTAAATTTATTTTGCTAGGATTACTCCGGTGTATGTTGATACTTCTATTTTTAGATGACGGAATTAGAGCATAAAATAGCAGAAACACAGGATAAAATCAAAGAAATGCAGCAAGGTGCGGTGGGTGCCACTCCGGAAAGTAAGTTTTTGACTGTCTTAAATATTTTCCTTGTAAAAAACCGTGAAATCTAACAGTATCATGTTTAAGATACTGCCTACTTCACTTTAGTCAAATTTGGTTTTTCTCATTGTCTGAATTGTAACTAAACAGGTTCAATTTATTAAGATATTTATTTGTTGGTACACTGTTGGTCAAATTGTTGTTACAATAGTGTAAAAATTCAATAGTTCAAGAGATTAAGACGTTATCGTTTCAAGGTTTGCCCATATCGTTGAAAAGGACGAATAGATTTATTAGCAGATAAAAGGTGTTTTTAATGCTTCGTGGGCATTGATGTCTGCAGAAACACGCTAAACCCTCGCAGCCGTCAAATAAGATTGTAATGTCTCAAAAAAAGGTTTTTATAACAATTTATTTAAAACAAAATTATGAAAAAAATAGCAAAAATAAAATTAAAAAAAACAAGAGATATATCATGAAATGTAAAAACATATTTAAGTAGAAACCACTTTTACTTAAAGAATCTGGTTTTATATCACTCTCAATTTGAGCACTATATACCGTTCTGGGTATATATTTTAAGTATATTAATACAGTTTAATTATATATTCATTTTGATTAAATAAACTCAACATTGCATAAAATGGCATGTTCGTTTGACCTACCAGTCTAATCTCATCCTTATTTCGCACTCATCTGTACTAGCCAGAATTACTGCAGCTAGGATTTGAACTGGAGAAAATTTGGTTCAGTGCCAAGAAACTCACCCACAGAATCACTAATTACTACAATCTTTATTTCTAACCCAATTTCTGGTTTTATCGTCAATAGTCTCTGTACGTTGTTTCTAGTATTTATTTATCTCAAATTAAAGTTACAACCATGCATCTTAGTTTGCTTATTAACGATTTTTGTACCGGTTGATGTTGGTCCATTGCTACTAGATGCTTTCTTTTCCAATGAAAGAGTTATCACATATTCACCAAAAATTCTTGTTGATATTTATTGATTTATATTTCAATTAATAAGCCAATAAACCTTTTTTAAATCTGCGCTTATTATTTCAGCTGCACACAAATTTCTGCAGCACCAATTTACACAGAGTCGTATGAGTTGTAGTTTAGAGCTTTACTTGATGCAAGGATTATTCTCTTTTTCAACAAATTCCAAAATTCAAAACTTCACCTTATACGGCGCTGTGTAATTTAGTGGTGTAAAACTTGGTACTTTATTGGAATAAGAAGCCAAAATTTCGATAAAATATTGCCGTTTTATCTATCGAAATAACAATCTATATATTTGAAGAAAATTCTTTTTTGTGTGATAAATGTTTCATTGATAAAAAGAGGATCTATTAGCAAAGGAATATTAGATTTGTCATGAAAGGCAGATACTGTACCACATGGGCGAAGTAATAGTTCATGAAAATATTATGGTGGGATTTGGTTATATGTCTGTTGGCGGTATGGATAATTGAGCATAATTTAGTAGATGAAATTTACCTATAAATCAGATTTAGTCATTGTTGGGCACTCATAATAAATAGTTAAAGTACCTGTAGCCCTAGTATAAGGGTGAAAGAAATAAGTTCAAAATCATGCAAATAATTCTTTGTATATATTGTAGGAGTTGTATTTCCCGCCTGATACCGCATTTTATTTATTCTAAGTCAAATGTACAAACACATTTTGCCACAGTAGTTTAGTTATTTGTCACCTCCTTAGTGGGTATTTTGTC
This sequence comes from Eudiplozoon nipponicum, assembly GCA_029291075.1. Classification (NCBI taxonomy): domain Eukaryota; kingdom Metazoa; phylum Platyhelminthes; class Monogenea; order Mazocraeidea; family Diplozoidae; genus Eudiplozoon; species Eudiplozoon nipponicum. The sequence continues at coordinate 100,075 of JAQBSW010001328.1, read as the reverse complement.
TGTCCAAGGACATATTTTGGTGATTTGTTTGTCCTTAACTCGGAGGAAATAGCCACGATGATATATCTGAAAGGAATACTAATACAAATCGATTGTGATTACAATGAAAATTGGATGCAATTTGTGACGTTTGTAACGTAGTAGACGAGTTGCATTATTCCAAATGAAATGCTTCCAAGTTCGATAATTGGACAAGGAAAGAAAGCATACATAGTTCTACACATTCATTTCAAATTTTAATTGTGCATTAATTATTGCTTACCTAGTAACAAATTAGTTCAAATATGACGAGAAATATGTAAAAATATTCTGCATGAACGAAAGTGATAATCTCATGTACAAATGAGCTATATCCTTAAGTACCTCTTGTGGCGGAGAACTAATATGTATGCTTACACTATGGCTATTGTGCCAGTAACCGATACCAACATTATAATATCGAAAGGGTACATGGTACTAGCACTATGGCTGCCGAATCAGTACATGGTGCCAACATGATGGATATCAATGCATGCTATAATTCACCGAAATTGAGAATTACAGCTATTTCTTAGCACCTGTTACTCCAGCAAATCAATACACTCTGGCCTTGATCGATATCAGTTAACCAATTTCGCGGTAAGCATGACATCACTGAATTCAATATATAACAGTTAAATATTGTTTGTTGCGGGTAACTAATATATATGCAAGTATGTATTAAGTGTTGCGCACTTAGTAAAAAATTAGTTAAAATATGACGCGAAGGATAAACCAAAGACAGCATGAACGGAAAGTATAATCTCGTGCACATTCGTTTCGTGTCTACTGGCGACTCATCAGTAGGAGCCGGTATTACGCCTTTTACGCACTATGTAGTTGGGTAAGGAATGTGAAAATAGAACGGTAAAATCTCCTAGACGAATGTGTAAACCTGCAATAGTGTAGCTCATCATCATGCAGAGCCATACAAAAGCCAAAATTGACTAATGTTTCACTGCCATATAACCATAAGTACTTCCTGGTTATACGTGGACTGTCAAAGAACAGTAGTTGTGTGGCTAACTTCATATGAAGTCTTCAACAATGCGACTTCAAAGCTAACTCACTATACATAATATATATATAACAAGCTTGTAAAGGGTACCAAAACTATTTTTGTTGTATCAGTACCTGATACTTATACTGTAGTTGCCCAGTTGGAACATGGTATGCTAAAGTTCGCCATAATTGAGAATCACAACTTAATCTGAAGACTTGTTACTACAGCAAACCCATACACTCTTACCTTAAACAATATCGGTTATCAGTTTTTGCGGAACTATGGCATCGTTCAATTAAATATCTAACAGTTAGATATTGTTATTTTGCGGAAAACTAATACATATAACATTGTGTGGTACGTGTTGCGCACCTAATAACAAATCTGTTAAAAATGACCCTAAGGATAAAAAATTCAGCATGAACGCAATGTATAGTCTTATGCGCATATTTGTTTCGTGCTTTTTGGTGACTCACCTGCAGGAGCCGGTAGTATGAGCTATACCCAATATATAATTGATTTATGAATGTGGAGTTAAATTCATATAAAATAACCGGAAACCTAATTTCAAAATCAAATCAATAAATATAATGTAAATATTAAGCGATTAAAATGTACTAACACTGGTTTTTGAAATAATGAGTCTGAGGGTGTGCTGGAACTACGGTCAATTGAATTAAACTGTGGCTTTAGTTAAACGACGGTTGCCAGCCACAAAACCAATAGGGCGCTCTACCAGAAAAACTTGCGGCGGCCACTTAATCGACGCAAGGGAGCATAGATTCCGGCATTTTAGAGCCATTCTCATCTGTGTTTTGACCTTTTATTATTTAAATTATGAAAAAGGATGATTCGTTTTTATTGGCTGCCCCTTTTTGGCAATTATACGCTGTAATTACGCCTAATCCAAACCCAATGCTCGCCATACCTGATTTGTGGCGGAAACTAGAGGGTGGCATTTGATTTGCCGTGTGTGAACGTAAAAAGTGCTTTTAGAAAATTGGCTTTCATCCGAAATGCTGTTTAAAAGTGGCAGTGCAGGTACTTCGAGGCTATTGTAATTTTTTTAGAGTAAACTTTGGTATGAAGAAAGCTCCTAAGATATACCGAAGAAAGATGGATTCCTTTACAAACGGTTTACTGTATACGTACTCTTACGTTGACGATGTCATTATTTGAGCGACAAAAGAACAAAATTGCATGCTCGAGTAAATCAAATGATGTTCAAAGCCGCTAAGAAGTGCTTATGTTTTTATCATGTGAAGGTATAGCTTATTCGGCAAGCAAGATTTATGGGACATTCACTTTTCGTAGATCGATGTATGTCAACAGACTCAAACATACCGCCTATGCAGGATTGTAAGGTACCAATCAATAGAGAAAAAATAAAAAAAGTTAATTAGTATTATTAATTTCAATAGATTATACCACGCAGATATATAAGTTACTAAAAATCCCTTGTACAAGCTAAATTGTGCTAAACACCCTTTCGCTGGATAACGGAAACCCATACAGCGTGCCTTTGTTTACTACCATATGAGAGCCTCTCAGATGCCAGGATCGGAAAACCCATACATATGGAATGATTATCTAACTTAGAACAAATAAATTCCCCAGCACTTACTCTTAAAATAAATTTCTTTTGTCCTTCAGCTAATTGCTCTGTATCCTCGCACTTATTGCTTTTGTCCATTATATTAAAATAACTTTATTACAACATATTTATTATAAAAAAATGTCTGCGTGCTCACCGTCTCAACGCTGTTCAGAAGCAAAAACCTTTATAACAAAATATCCACGATTATTACCTGAGGTGAATTTGAGATCCTACCCGTAATATCAATAAAAAGAATAATTTTTAGTCAACTTCAATTATTCATTGTCAAAACATGGCTTCGCTAAATGACTTTCAAGAAACTAATAAATTTAAGCCAGGAATATACAAAATGCGTACCACGCAACTCAAAATCTCAAGAAGACTGAATAATAAAGTCACCAAAGACAAGTCAAAATCTTCGACAATATGCGCAAATGAACTACATGACAGTGATTTAAACCACAGAAAACAAAACTTATCACCCATATTGATTTCAATGCCAAAGTCCAAATTTTATTTTTTCATATCACCATGGTGGGTCCACTAACTGGGACGTGCTTTGAGGAAATCTATTTGCTCCCCATGAAAGATAAATTTAATTTATATGTCAAAAGTGTACATTTGAAAAAGCCAAAAAGGATAAGTGTATAGGATATATAAAAATTCGCTTTCTCAGCTGATTAGATACACCACAAGTTATCGTTAAGACGTAGAGTCAAATGAATTTAATCAGAGGTGCGAGAGCTTTGATATAAAAAATTCTTCAGCTGTAACTTATCACTGAAAACACGCAAAGGCTAAGCAAGTGCACTGGACGACGGAAGTGGTTATGCGAAGATGGTGCCATGTTTTCTATTGTACTTTACTGGACTATTTACATTTATCCGAGCGTGTCATGTGATTAACAGCATCAATGACCACAGACTTTGCTCCGAAAAATATTGCTTATTGAATCCAGATACGTTTACCAGACAGAATTTCATGTATAATATCCGACATTGAGAAACGTCTATAAAAGAAAAATTATGCCGTGTGCGTTAATCAGTGACAAGCCAATACCTGATGATGTACAAGCATAAACTCAAATACCGGAGACTACGTCATGGTAGCTAAATTGAAACCCACGGTACTACACACTGTCAGTGATGGGTTGTATCGAGTGGAGAAAGTTTGGGTGGAGTACTACACAACTATCATCAACATACGTAACAGTTCCCGCGTTGTAACACTTAGTTAATTATGTAGTGTTCCAAGGTCGTCTCCTGAGAAGAGATTAGATAATGCGGTAGCTACATTTGAGGATAAAAACGCGCAAATGATTCTAATTAGGGCTGATTTGAGTGCCACAGAAACAGAAAAACTGTAAAAATGATGCACAAAGCAAGAAAGCCTGAGGAAATAATAATATTTCAATAATTATTAATTAATAATGGATACGCTTTATGTAAACAAACCTATCTGGCTCTGTTTTTCCCACACACGTTCTCTCTACATATAGTACTTAATAATTAAATTTAGTAGCAAGCACAAATGTGGCTTCACAATTTTCGTTGTTAGAGTTTGTATGGCCGTTGGCGGGAGAAATTATTACCTTATTTGGAGAATTAGGGAATATTTATCATCGTCTAGATGAAACCGTTATTGCTAACAAGGAGGATTTGTGCAAAGTAAATAAAAATCACATTAGCGAATACATGAAGATTTCTGTAATGCGAAATATAGTCCGATATAAAATAACCTTTCATTTTATATGACATGTAAAATAAATGGAAGCATAAATTTAATCACACAAAATAAACAATTACAGATAATATTCGTTAACGCAAATTTTAAAATTGAATTCGATGTTGTTCAATTTAAAACTTAGCATAACTAGTTTCGTGTGAGCCTTTCTTTAATTAAATTTTTGCAGGCCTTCTGCAGCGTATTCAACAAGAATTAAAAGTTAATGCGTACATGGTGAAAGAAAAGCTACCGCTTGAGCTGGAGTTGGCGCGGAACCGTCTAGAAGACGTCACCAACGTGACTAGCCAGAAAACTGTGACTCAGGCTCATCTTGACCAGTTACAGAGCAAGGTAACTACCTGTCGGGTAATGAAAAGTTTTTTCTAAAGTTAATTCAACCCCCATACATTGGGAAAAACATATATTTCACGCAAATGTCTCAAAAGGAATCAGGCAATTAGTCGGCTGAAAATCCAGTTCTAGCAATATGTCCAAAAGTGTGAGTTTTGGAGGTCATTGTTATTCTAATTCTTCATAAAGCTTGAGCAAAATAGCTCGGCCTATGAAACTGGCAATGGTTTAAAGAGCCAAAAAAATCAATACTCAACAAATTGGACGAATTCGATTAGTAGATTTCGAATATTTTCTTCACGTCGAATAACAAGCCAAATGGAATTTCACCAGCTGCGTTACCAATGTACTTGCATTAAATATAACCATATTAAATTTTCAAAAAATGCGATTCTCTGTAAGATACTTCCATTAGGTATCATTATTTTCTATGGCAATACGCACGTGCAAATTTTGTAATCCGTGAATAATTCATTAAGCATCAGTTTCATCATCACAAAAAACAAAAAAATCGTTTAAAATGATACCTTACAGCCAAATAGTGATGAGAAAGAGAAAGAAATTAAACGAATAGTAGTTGCGTAGAAGGTGATTAAAATTACAGTAATCAAGTTTGCAATCTTGATATAAACACCTGAACCATTAACTACTTACATATGTCAATATAAACTAAGAATTTTATAGTGTAGTAAAGGCAATTCATATAGTAGACCGGTTTCCTCCTTATTTGGAATGCAACACGAAACTGAGCGCGTCTGCTTGGTTTTCTGGTGGCTCAGTGGTTAGAGCACCAGATTCCAAAGTAAACGTGCCCAGGTTTGAGCACTGTTTGCGGCAAATTGTGGACAACATGTGATTTCCAAATACAGACAAAACTGGTCTGCTGAATGAATAACATTTTCTACACTATACAATTCTTCTTCAAAATATTGTTTCGTAAATGGGACCGAAAATTGCGGCTACCTTTGCTTAACTACGAATATGTTCTTAGCAAGATTATTATAATATAATTCTGCGACTAGATCAGCATTGAGCTCGATTAGATGCAATACCACGCGAATCTTCCAACAATGAATATGACACGAAGGTAGACCCCATACACATCTACGAACTAATCGTATACTTCCAAGTTTGCTTGTGGTTAACTTCAGCTGCTTCTTCGATGTCAAATCTTTCGGCCTTATCTCTTACTCCAAACTGCTGCTGGTTTAGATAATAATGCTCTATTCGGCAACCGAACTAAGGACAGCGCAGCTGATGTGACTTATTTGTCTTTCTAAATTGGAACATCAGTAAGTGGATCCAAACGCATGTCTACAGATTTGAGCATGGCTTATCCGTTTTTGTTAATATTCAAGGCCTAATTCACTGCATAATACGCCTAACAAACTTATATGTCTCTGCCGGACTTCGAATGGTTCAGTGCTAAACACATTTAGTTGTTCCGAAGAATCTTCATGAGCCCAGATTGCAGGGACAGATATTTTCGAATCCATGTACCATTGGTCGAAAGAAAGCACACGATTTAATTAGGTGAAACTAGAATTTATTACGATATTTGTAGATTTTGATTGAAGTCTCTTACGGAGAAGCTGTTATTAAAGTTTGAGTATGTTGTTTTAAAAATAAATGCATAGAATTTTGCAGAATTTGCATTATGTATGAAATATTTGCGTGCGTTTTGGGTGCAGGGTGATTTAATTGATCGTTTTTGGGTGCAAATTATCTAAGATTCGGTTATATGCCTCGTCTGATAAAAACGAGTATCCATCCACATCAGAATATAATTTTTATCTGTATAATCTATTAGAATCTTCCATTTGACATAAATATTTCTTTATTTTATTTATTTGCAAAAAAATAGACGCACTTGATAACAAAAAGTTTAACATGGGTTTTATCTACAATTGCTATTCAGTTTTTATTATCAATAGCAATAATAGTATTGACGAAATTCCTACTGCTCAATCTCGATACAAATTAGGTTATATCTCCAATCTTTTGTGTAAATGAGTAAAGGCAGGGAGCAACGAATGTACAATTAATAGAGAGAAAACCTTTTCAAAAAATATTAAGGATATTTGATAAGTCGTAACTCAAAATGACTTCATATATTTATAATTTGTTAGTTATTGTTAGTATTATTTTCAGCTCTCTTATTCATTCTTTCATCCTTCTTAACTTGTTGTTATTTTGTGTCTAGTGCCCTTATCGGTTTTGAACTATTATTACCAATGTGTTTTATAAATTATCCACTTTCCACACAAGGTTAACGTTACCTTTCTTTCAGTAGGTATTTTCTTGCCTGATCGATATTTAATTTAACTTTATTTCTTAATTAAGCCTATTACTTTCACGCTAAAATTTGAATTATTTATGGTGACTGATTTTAGTATAGGATTGCATATTTTGTATCGATTTGCCCGCCTCCATAAACATAGACGTCACCCTTATCAGTGTCATTTGACACTGTGAAAAAGTTACCTTCGGAAGAACGATATTATCGACGGTGATAGTGGATAGGCTTTGTACGCACAAATATCATTGACACTTAGTCTGACGCTTGTGAGTAAAACTTAGCATTTATTTTTCTTATAAAAACGTAAACATGTGCAAACGCCCCGGCTTCAAGTAAATGCCGTACGACGTTACAAACTCGGTTAAGGTGCTCTGAATAGAGATAAGTTACTGATATGGGGGCCCTTAAGAGGGCCGGGTAATGCGTTCTCTTGAAGTCTTCAGCGTTGAAGATGTCCTAGAGCCTTGGGTGGACTCTGGTTGATTTGTTGCTCCCGTGGTTGAGCTGTGATCGCGTTGTGGATGGTGTCCTGCAGGTCCTGCACTCAATTGGCTCGTCTCTCCGGTATCCCGCAACAGGATGAGTAGGTATTGACAGCCGACAGAGCGCACACGTATTGACAACCGACAGAACGCACACGCGTGAAGCAGGTAGAAGGCAAATGCCACAACTGACTTGCATGGTAAATTACCGTGCTTAAATAGCATGCAATATGTGTACTTGCATACTATTGGTTAAACGTGGTTAGACGTGGTTAAACGGCAATTTGCTTTTTTCTCATTGGTGCAACGTAAATAAATTTGAATTTAATTTACGCAATATGTCGGCGATTGATTTGTGTCGTTACACATGCATTTAACATTTCACTGAATACATGACAGTTATATAGGCACACACATACCAGATGGACAGTTTTTCGAACGTCAGTAATTGTTTTGAGATCAGTCAATCAAGTTATAAATGAAATCGCTTACACGAAATTTGAATGTGGCTTTATTACACGTCAATGTTTGACGCTATGAGCTGTTGATTGACAAAGAAATTCAAATATGAATATTGAAAGACCTCTAAAGAGAAGTTGGACTGTGAAATCAATATTTATTTTGAATAGAACGAGGGCCCGTCAGTTTTGCAACATCTTGTCGCGCAAGATATTTTTTCTTTTAAAATCTTTTTCCCTAATGAAAATTTAATATATTTTACAGGGATTCAGTTTTTAGAATGTTATTTTTGATTTTATGTGAAGTATAACGGAATAATTATTTGTACCTAATTAGTTTTCTGCTTAAAGTATGTTTCCAATAAGTGCTTATTTAGTAGTTTTGACTTATTCTTTTACTATCAATTCACTCGACGGGCTGAAAACGTCCATGAGCATATTTACAATAAATTTCAAAATGTATCAAATAATTTTAGTCCGTTGCAGAGCGTTAATATATGTATAAGGTCTGTCTGAAACCCCAATTGGCTCCCGAGATCATACGCAATCGATTAGCAATAGAAATTTTAACCTTATAAACGAAAATGCTTCAACCGAAAATGCTAACAATACTATTGAGATTGATCCTGTCCTAAAACTACTTTTGTACATTTAAGTGTTATGTTTTGAAAAAGGATATTTCATATTTAGGAGGAACATTCTATTTTATTCTATGTATATGGGCGACTCATTTTAACTTGATTCCAGACATTTGGATGAGGACCTAATTTCCTAACTCACTGTATAATTATTAAAATTAGTTGTTCGAAATTGGACTATGGAATCTCATTTATGTATGCATATAAATGCAATTTACGAGCCATTTTTAAATTTAGTCATTCAGAGTGCGACGTTTAAAGGTGTCGTAACGAAAAAATAAGCTGACTCCTTGATAACTAATATGGAGCGAGAAAGATTTGAAAACGCATGGTGAATTCGTACAGTTTACCAGTTGACTTTGGAAAATCATCTAGCTTCCTTATCGGAATATTTAAAGTCAGTTGCGCGAATCAAATGAATGTTACATATTTCATCACAAGTTTGGATATATGCATAAGCTACACCATTCAATTTATTAATATATGCTAGATAATATGTAGGTGTTAACGCCTAGACATATGCAGATTGTCTTCAGTATTGTATCATATTATTCCTTTAAAAAGACATTGCATTTTAAAAATCGTAAAAATTACTGAAGATATTATCAATCAGTTATGCAATTATGTATTAAGTGTTGCGCATCTTTTAGCGATATAGTTCAATAATAGCAGGAGGGCATGCCAAATTCAGTGTGAAGACGCGGTATAATCTAATGTACACATGCGATTCGTGCTTATCGGAAACTCATCAGAAGAATTCAGCCTCAGGACCAATAGGCACTTTATATTTGGTCTAGAAATATAGGATACGTATGCGTGGAGAAGATGTCAGCTATACAATCGTTATTCTTTTAACAACAGGAAACCTGGTTTTATAACACATCAGCGTGTATATCGATATAAATTTTTTCCATGATAATCATTTTATTATTTCATATTGTATAAAAAAACTAATGGTAAATTTCCATATCCCAACATACGTGGTTTTACTAAAGGTCTTATTTGTTGCTATGGCGAGAAAATGATTTAAGAACTCAATCATAATAATTTGGATAATTTTTTTCTGTTACTTTTATATTCTTTTAAAGTTGGAGGAGATTAATGGCGAAATAACATACCTGGTGGAAAAACGTTTGGCTTCTGGTGATCCTTTAGTGGACAAATCCTCGATGTTTCGCCAACAGGCCAACATTGTCAGCCGAAAGAAAGCCTCAACAGCTGAAAAGCTAACGGTAAATATGTATCCCATTTAAATGACTAGAAAAATTTGCAAATAATTTATTGCGTGGATCGTGATAACAATTATTTAAATTAAAATTGCAAGTTTGATATAAACACCGATCTCATTTGCATACATTTGTCAGTATAATTTGAGTACTGTTTAAGATAACAAAGGAAATTCATCCAGAAGACCGGGTTTGTTCTTATTTGAACCTATTAAAATATTGTTCAGTATTTTGACGTAGATAGAACTGAAACCTGGGTACGTTTGCTAAAGAGTCTGTAACTTATGTACGGTGTGGCGGTGTATCGCTGTGTATAAAGTTACGGACTCTGTCATTCAACACTAGGTGGGCCGGCCACATGTAATGTGAGCTTAATAGTCTATATGGTATTACAAAAATAGACATTTTGCCGCTTTGAACACACGCAGATACGCCATACAATTAAAAGATCACTGATTACGCTAGTGGGACAAAAATTCTTACGTAGGATAAATACTAATCCCATTGGGCTTAATCAGTCAAGCAGCAAAAACTTTACCATTAGTCAAACGTATTGATGCGTTCAATTTTCTATTCGTTCGCATCAGAGTACGGCAGTAAGCTGACTCACAGTCTTAACACGACAGTTGACATTTTTTCATTGCGTGTGTGGTGATAATAATCATTTAAATCAAAGTTGGGAGCTTGATTTAAACACCAATCTCATTGTACATATTTACGCAAGTATAAAGGGATTGGTAATTTTGTCAAGCACGCAAACTTGATTTTAATAAATCTAATCATCACTCGCGCAATCAATGACTATTAATTCGTATAAATATTCTTTTTTACATCACTTATTTAAGTGGCGTTTTGCTTTTCTACGGAAGAGTGGCGTAAATTCCGAAGCAAATTTACCCTGGTTCGAGTCCCGTGTGTGGCAATTTGTGAACAGTAACTGACGAATTCTCAACAAGAAAGAAACTAGTCTACTAGATGAAATGTATTTGATAAATTTTACAATGATTCGTCAATCAAGACAAATATTTATATCGCGATCGGCGTTTATTTCACGCTCGCAAACTTGAACACACAATAAATATCAAGTGAAAGTTTAATACCATTTTTTTGTGATTCTAATAAAATCTATATAATTTTGTTGAAAAATCTAATTTCATTTATATATATATATATATATATATATATATATATATATATATATATGTATATATAAATTATATTTACAAACTCATATTTATAGGCTGTACGCGAGGCGAATATTTCGGTTGAACGTCGACTTGCCGAAGCCAAGGAGCAACTTCTAAAACTGGCTCGCCAGCACGGATTCGGCGAAGCCACAATTAACGAAGTTTCATCTAAGGATGCACATGATAGCAATGCGGAAGCTGGTGAACACGGCTTGCCTCTACCAAACGCAAACAACAGAGAAGGAACGGAAAAACCTGATGTAAATTTTGACTTAAATGGGATGGGCCCGATTTCTGCGGCACATTTTGGACTTCTTGTTGCGCCAAAGGTGGAAGAGGTGTGTTGCTAACTTTTTAAAGTTTGATTGTATTCTATAATTAAAATGCCAATAATTATAATTTTCATCGATATAAACTGACTAACAGATTTTAATTGTAGAATTTTAGGGAAAAGTGATTTGGGTGGCATATTGCGAGTTTAAAAGATTCGGTTCTTTAAAACTAATATCTTTTAGACATCATTTTATCAAGAGTGCGTTCCATCTGTTTAAGGTTTCTTTAATATGTATTCGAGGAATTGTTAATTTCCACCGCAATCATGTAAAATGTGTCATAAACGGCGAAGAATTTCCCTCTTGCATTTTATCAATTTTTAAACATTTGAAGGTTAACTAAAATGAAATTTTAAAGTTTTTTTCACTTCTAAGCAAAGACTTACTTTTCAGTTTCGATTTGAATTTTAGCTATGTTTAAAATAGTATATTTTTCCTGGTTGACTAATTCGTGTTAAAGATCTAGATTTTAGCTTTTTCTGAATATTCGCTAGTTAGTTAGTTATGTTTACTAAAACGTGAACTGCGAGATATATAGACTACATAGATCAAGGATAAAGGGTTTGATTTTTCTTTCGGATTAAGCACAATTACTTGAATTTAGTATTTAAGAGAGAAACAAATGTACAGGATAAATGGCCTATATAAATTTGTGGCGAAAGTTGTAAATTGTTAATGTTCGTGGCAGCATAGAAATTGTGCAGCCGACATTTCCTGTTAAGTACAATGTATTCGAGACTATTAGAAGTGAGAGCCGCATATCTAATTTTGCTTTCCATATATATATATATATATATATATATATATATATATATATATATATATATATATATATATGCAATGTGGTTTGATCCTCGCTATTCAATTTGCAATCGCCCTGATGATGATAATGGAAGTCGAAACCCGTCAGTGCGTGCGACTGGCGGTAGTTTTGCTATATTTTTCGACAACTGGCTAAATATAATGGGATTAGTGTTTACTTCAAGCTCGCAAACTTAATTTAAAGAATTGTTACCACCAACCGCGCAATCAATTAATGTTAAATTAAAAAAAATTAATAAATTGAATTTCTAAATTGGTAAACAAAAAGCTAAACATTAATGTGGAAAATATGGACGTTATCATTTGTATCGCATATAATTTCTTCAATTAAACAATCATGAATTGCGCAACTTCCGATAAAACTTATTTTGTATCAAGTTTTCAACTTTGAAATAAGCCCAATCTAATTTTATTTGTGCGTCTGGTTAAATACAATTTGTTTGGGTTCGGCCTGAAATTCACAGCTTGGATTTAAAGAACAAATACTGTTTATTTTTTTTATCAAAAAATATAATTAGATATTAATGATAATAATAATTTCCTTCTTCGTCTTCTTCTTCTTCTTCTTCTTATTATTATTATTATTATTATTATTATTATTATTGGTCTTATCAATAAAAATAATAATTATTATCCGCCAAAACAATAGTTTCAGCAATACGTAACAAAACTTCGAAGTAAGAATGCTGTTTACAAAGAACAGCGTGATCAGTTGAGTGAAATTCGTGCTGAGAAGGGTGTACTAACGTGGACGCTAGACAAGACAAAGGCACAGCTAAACAAATCTGAGGCGTTACTTAAATCAACAGAAGCAACGCGTGGTATTACTGGCTATTGGGAGACACAAAATGACTTGGAAAAGGTAATCTAACAAGCGTAAATTAATTTACAAGTGGAGATTCATAGTCGAATAAAAATGAATAACGAAAATTACACCATTTCTACGTCTGAAGTTTGCGAGCATACAATAAACACCAATTAAGCTCGCAATATTGATTAAAAGAAATGTTGTCACCACTCGTTTGTGCTTTTTTTGTTTTTTAGCTACTTTAACTAATTTGATTCGCGAAGTTTGTAAGAAATCATGGAATCGTTAACAAATTAAAACAAATGCGTTAATTAGCTTGGTTTACAGTGGATTATTATAAAAATTTGGAAAATGCCAAATCTGATTCTGCATAATTTTGGCGAAGATATCAAACAACTATTATATACTATTATCTAACATATGGCGGTAGAGTGTTGTGACAACTAGCATGATGTACAAATCGATCAATAAGTAAATATATTTGATTTGGTCAAGTGAACATTTAAATTGAAACGTTTAGGCTAGCTGCAGACGTAAAATATAGATATAACTTTGTTGGCAGTATTTTACTAAATGTACATCAGATTAAACCTAAAATTGCATTAGATAAAACATAATTCATCAAGGAGACCAGTTTCGACTTATTAGGCCTCCATCGAGTATTTGCTGGAGTTCCGACGATCGGAGCTCGAATCGAGGAACAATTGCTTGTGAGTCCTACAAATCATTTACTGCGTCACCGAAGTCGCGCATAACCAAATATTTTCAGCTATATACAAATCATTTTCTTTGTCCCAACTGGTCTCCCCCAATCTGTCATTCTTGAATAGACTATGCAATTCGGAGAAGTACTTGATTAGTGCTCATTAAGGACGTAACGGGTCCGCCTGTAGAATTATATTTACTACCTAACGCAATAATTATTGAAACTGTAAACATATATATATATATATATACATATATATATATATATATATATATATATATATATATATATATATATATATATATATATAGTCGACTGCGACTTTCAGGATAGTTTCAAATACAAAAATATTTTGTTATCACGTATGCTTTTCTCGTCTGCTCAAAAAGAGAATGCGGTTAATTCAAAGATCAGAGTTCCACTATTTCAAGTATTTTAAATTACTATGATACCCAAAAACAACATAAATTTATACATATATACACACACACACACACACATATATATATATATATATATATATATATATATATATATATATATATATATTCTTTTGAAATGCGAGGCTGTAATAGGTGCATTTGTACACTTCCTGTGCAAAAACAAAAGAAATTTTATCAGATATGGTAAATTTTCTTATGTCTGATAATATTTCTTTTTGTTTTTGCACTACAGGAAAATTACAATGAACTATATATATATAAGATATATATATATATATATATATATATATATATATATAATCGTTATGTATTCTCACCATTTTAAATGTGAGAAAAACGAACTGTAATCCGCAGAACAAAATTTATTAATAAATCTTATTTCTACCAGTATCTACAGCCATTATTGGGGATTTGTTAATATTTTCACTCATCCAATCCCAACTGTACATTTTTTGTTACCAATCTCCTCTTAGCTATGTCGATCTTCGTTTAGCGCAATTTAGACTACGTCTTTTGCGTAACACCAAGTGGTGTGTCATTACTTCATTGCGAATTTGTCAGAAATTAATGGATGTGTCGTATTTCCCCCGATCGGAGCTCGAATCGAGGAACAATTGCTTGTGAGTCCTACAAATCATTCACTGCGTCACCGAAGTCGCGCATAACCAAATATTTTCAGCTATATACAAATCATTTTCTTTGTCCCAACTGGTCTCCCCCAATCTGTCATTCTTGAATAGACTATGGAATTCGGAGAAGTACTTGATTAGTGCTCATTAAGGACGTAACGGGTCCGCCTGTAGAATTATATTTACTACCTAACGCAATAATTATTGAAACTGTAAACATATATATATTATATATATACATATATATATATATATATATATATATATATATATATATATATAGTCGACTGCGACCCTGTGTCAGGATAGTTTCAAATACAAAAATATTTTGTTATCACGTATGCTTTTCTCGTCTGCTCAAAAAGAGAATGCGGTTAATTCAAAGATCAGAGTTCCACTATTTCAAGTATTTTAAATTACTATGATACCCAAAAAAACAACATATATATATACATATATACACACACACACACACATATATATATATATATATATATATATATATATTCTTTTGAAATGCGAGCTTTAATAAAATTCATTGTACACTTCCTGTGTGCAAAAACAAAAAGAAATTTTATCAGATATAATAAAATTTACTTATGTCTGATAAAATTTCTTTTTTTTTGCACACAGGAAGGGTACAATGAATATATATATATTATATATATATATATATATATATATATATAATCGTTATGTATTTCACCATTTTTTAAAATGTGAGTAAAACGAACTGTAATCTGTAGAATAAAATTTATTAATAAATCTTATTTCTACCAGTATCTACAGCCATTATTGGGGATTTGTTAATATTTTAACTCATCCAATCCCAACTGTACATTTTTTGTTACCAATCTCCTCTTAGCTGTGTCGATCTTCGTTTAGCGCAATTTAGACTACGTCTTTTGCGTAACACCAAGTGGTGTGTCATCACTTTCATTGCGAATTTGTCAGAAATTAATGGATGTGTCGTATTTTGCGGGACAGCTAATTTGTGATGGCATATTTGTTATGTTTTTGTCTAAGTCTAATTTAATTTCTTTTTGAATTAATTTCTGCACGTTTAAGCAGGGGTTAAACTTATTAATTGCAATAGCTTCAAAAACCAAACACATTTGCAGCCGGTTGTTCCTTGCACAGAACTGAAATTTTATTACTACTAACAACATGAACTGTGAATAGTACATGGTCAAATATTGCTGATTTTGTGAAGGAGCTGCACCACTATTTAATAATTTTTGTGAGTAATTATTAATTATTCTAGTTTCGAGTCTCTTTTTTGAACTGCCGATGAATTGAACGATGCAGGTAAATTGAAATTTGTATACAGATAATGGTGTTGTCACACAAAGGCTATTGTTTTAATTAGTTCGCGTTAGTTTTGTTGTGTTGAACACAACTCTGTTAGTAGTAATTATATTTTTATTTCTCCACAAGACAAAATTGGAAAAAAGGCTTCTAGCTTTTGAAGCTTTTTGAATTAATAAGCTTAACCCATGTTTAAAGGTGCAGAAAGAAATTACCAATGGAATCAACTTGGACTAAAACAAAAACATAGCAAATTTGCCTTCAAAAATAAGCTGTGCCGCAAAATACGACACACCCATCAATTACGGACGCAATTACAATGAAAGCGATGACACACCACTTGGTGTTAGGCAAAAGACGTAGTCTAAACTGCGCAAAACAAAGATAGACAGCTAAGAAGGGATTGGTTACGACAAATGTACGGTTGGGATTAGATGAGCCAAAATATTAACAAATCCCAAATAATGTCTGTAGATACTGGTAGAAATAAGATTTATTAATAAATGTTGTTTCATGGATTACAGTTCTTTATTCTCATATATATAGCGCGTTGTGTGCTCCAGAAGAATATATGCAATTAATCTTCTCGGCTATGATTTTTTTCATATCTATGAGTACCTCAGTCGTGACAAGAAACACTTTTAAAAATAAATACCAACAATTTAATTCGAAGTCGTGCAGTTTTCTCCCTAATTTACATGGTATCTACTTTGTTGTATACTATCGCTATTTTTTATCGTGTTTTGGTTTATTTCCCCGATAAATAGATAACGAAGGCCGATTCCGCCTAATGTATCGATGAGGGAATATTTAGTTTTAAGATTTGCCTCTCTTGACTGATGTTAACTTTTTTACTGCTTTTCAACTAATGGGTACTTCGCTATTACTCACTTAATGAAATTTGTAATAAATCAATTTATCGATAGATAAACTTATATGATTTTCGTATTTTTTCCACGCAAAATTCGGCCGCTTTATCTTTTTGTGCATTTCTACAAAAATATACTCATTATTTAAATCCCCATATACTTCAAGTAGAAAAATAAAACTGAATACTAAAACATTTATTTACTATTGCCTGTCCCCCAGGTGTCAGAGCGAATGACAGAGCTGAATCAGTTGAAAAACGCCAGCCTCGAAAACCTGTCTGCTATGATTCAGCAGTTGCATGCCCAAATTAATTCTAAGAAAACTCAGCTTGCGCCAATTGTAAAGGAGTTACGGCAGCTACGTGGAACTGCGCAGGTAAAATGAAATAATTTACTTTAACTGATATGTCCAAACTTTTAATCAATATACATATATATATATATATATATATATTCCAATGACTTTTAGTGTAAATGTTATGTTATAATATAATCAAGCATTAGGTACCGTGATTAAGAAATAAATAATTGAAAAAACCATGTATTTGAACTGATTAAACCAACATATTGAAATAAATGTTGCTCGTAATACTCATATTTAGAAGAATTTATATTCGGTAATTAACTGGACTATTAGACTGCAGTGTCGTCCATGTTGTGCTAATCGTCAGTGTTACTAACAATTTCCGCCGAGGCTCGTGTTCTGGAAAACTTGGCTAATTGATCATCACAAATGAATTTGTCAGAATCTCACTTTTCTTGTTAATGTTTGCGTAAACAGATACTGTTTTTGTGCAATAACTTTAGCCTGAATGGAGGCCACAGGGGAACAATCTATTTATTGTAAAATCGTACTATGCAACGCTATCAGTTATCTGGCTATTTGTGTATGTAATATGAATTGAGAAGCAGATCGCGTAATGAGGCATTAATCTAATATAAGGTAGATATTAAAAAATTAGTTTCAAATTCTATTATATTTGTGTTAGAACTCACCTCAACTGAAATATATGGGCCTTTATATGGTAAATGGCAAAATAATCAAGGATTTGATTAAGTACAAAAATTGTCCAACAAACAGGAAGCGGGAAACATATGCCGAGGCACGCACCCACACCCAGATACGCAAAAACATTCAGCAGATTATATTCAAATCATGTACAAACTTGATTTGTTTATTTGGCTTAGGATTAAAGATGTTGCACGTAACAGCAACCGCTGTGTCTAACGTTTTTCATGACTTCTGAAAGTCCGCTTGATTTGGAGTATGATTTATATAAAAACAGTGTTCATCTATTGTGGAAACATTCTCCGGTTTTCCAGTTTTGTTTAGTCTTATATATATATATATATATATATATATATATATATATATATATGCCGGTTATGAATTTTCAAGTACTGAGTCATAATTGATATAGCAGCTACATTTAGATTTATATTCATAATTGAGGTACTAATAGAATGATAAGTGAAATAGTGAGCTATTTGATTAATTTGGACCTTAGATTATCGTTAAGTAATTAGAGCACTTACAATGAAGAACAGGATTTCAAGGGGCCTCATTTTTGTCTTTAAACATATTTGAACCAACCATTCTGCGAGACAACAAGAGGTGAGAGCGTCATGTCTCACTTTCCATAACTTATATATAAACTGTGATTTGCCTCTCGTTATTTAGTATATCTTCGAGTTCTGATATGGGTCATGGTAGGGCAGAACGCGTCAGTTCACGTGACTGAGGGTAGTTTTACCACGTTCTGCCACTGGCTAGATACAATTGCATTGGTGTCAGTGGGAAGCTTACAAATTCGAGTTAATGAATTCCAGAATTATAAACTTTAGCTTGAAATAGAACGATATGCCATTAGGAAATCTCATTCGAGTATTGAAGATTGAGCAGCATAAAGAGAAAAATGTAATTATCGATGTGCATTCTTTGCATGCTACAATGTAGGTCATAAATAATTTCCAATTGAAGTAACAGTACCTATTATGGATTTTATTGTATCGCTTGTAGATGAAAATATGTGAGGTTATATACATCTGTTGAGTAAGACGGAGAATGTAATTATTTCATTTAAACTCGATTTGCGCCTTTGAAGAATAACGGATTTTCTAGGAATTTTTTCGCTCCTAAAGTGAATCGGCACAGGTGCACACTGAATGTCAAAGGCATTTATGCATTACGTCATGAGAGTTCATACGCCTTCATATGTTGAAGTCGTGCAAAGAATGAAGAGGCGATAGTCACAACGCATATCGTCACCATCAAAATTGCGTTTATGTCGTCGATTGTGGTAATGCAATGCCGGACAACAACCACAGCGCGGCATCGATTCATCAATCTCCATCGCCGTTAAAGCCGTCGTGCCCGATCGCTGAAGGCTCTGACTTTAACAGCCAAAAGTTGACAAGCAGTATAAATGAATATTATAAGCACATTCAATTTACGCAAATTACACATTCATCGCAGATTGTCCATTGTCCCGCGTTACTTCGTTGCATAGGCGTAATACTGCTCACCAGCGAGTCGTCGTAAACATTGAAACGATCGGCATGAGATTACATCTTCCGTTCAGTTGTCATTGATGCATCCTTCTTCATCACAACTGAAATAATTTGTCACTAGGTTCGCAACACCCATTACATACATGCAAATTCATGTATTTAATGGGTCAGGTATTTATATCAAGATCGCAACCTTGATTATAGTAATTGTCATCTCTGCCCGCGCAACCA
Organism: Eudiplozoon nipponicum; assembly: GCA_029291075.1. Lineage (NCBI taxonomy): Eukaryota > Metazoa > Platyhelminthes > Monogenea > Mazocraeidea > Diplozoidae > Eudiplozoon > Eudiplozoon nipponicum. The sequence goes on along the minus strand of JAQBSW010001328.1, from coordinate 80,432 downwards.
ATATCAGTTTAAGTATATAAATGGCATTTAATATTTGACACATCAAATTTGAACAAAAGTTGAAGAAAAACATCAATATATATAAAAAAATTATTAAGTATATTAAGATCATGTTGGCATGACGCAAACAATTAATCTGGATTCAGCAGCTTGTGGTACATATTCAGTAACTCCAGGTTACTTTAACTTCGCATTCAACGCTATGGATTTCATAAATAATGTTTTATTTAAAAAATATAGTGAGTAAGAACTCATCTTCAAATGGCATTCGAATGAAAAGTTGTGTTTGATATGGTTGAAGAGGCTCGATCAATACTGATAATGATTATTTTGCGAGCTGGACTTTAGTCTTCCTCAGAAACACGCTCATTCTTTCCATCCTTCTATTTCTAACAATTAATTTTAAGCCGATTTCTAGCAACTTTTGTAACTTGAAATGTAAACGAGATTCATTTTAACTCTGTGCTCAGATTAATTTTACTTTTATGAATCATTTTCAAAGTTGATTTTAGTATAGACCATAAAAAGTGGTAGAAATAACAACGACGGTATCTAACTGTTATATATTTAAGTGAATGTTGTCATGATTACCAGGAAAATTGATAACTGATACGGATCAAGTTCAGTGTGTGTGGATTTGCTGAAGTAACAGGTGTTCAGAAGTAGATAGAATTCTCAATTTCGGTGAACTTTAGCATAACTAGTAATATATTGTGTTGGTACCATGTACCGACTCGGCAACCATAGTGTTTGTATCAGGTACTGACTCAATAAAATAGTGTTCGTACAATCTACAGACTTCGTATGTATTATTTTTAGAGAGTTGGCTTTGAAGTCGCATTGTCGAGATGTTACATAAAGTTAGCTCCACTACTGCAGGTTTACACATTCGTATAGGAGATTCTACCGTCCAATTTTTCCAAATGCCTCACCGAGATATACAGTGAGTATAGGTCGTAATACCGGCTCCTAATGGTGAGTCGTCAGTAAGCACAGAACGAATATGTACATGATATTATACTTTTCGTTCATGCTGTCTTTAGTTCATCCTTCTGGTCATATATGAACTAATTTTTTACTAGGTGTACAAAATCTTATACATAATCGCATATATATTAGCTCTCCGCAAAAAACATTAACTTTGGAGGTGATGATGTCATGCGTCTTGAATAAATAATTGCTAAGGCAGATTTTCGTCTCTGTCTGACAATACGATTTATTTTAACATTTTATAGAGCCGGCTATGTATTCGAATTCGTTCAGACGCAGCGAAAACTAACTCTTGATAAAGTACTCCACCCAATGCAAAATGCACCCTCTAATAAATGAAAAAACTGACCAGCACATATTCGATATTAGTAATCACATTTTTTTAATTCTTGGGAACTACAATATGGAATCTGATGAAAAATGGCAAACACAGACGTACTAAATAACACAATTAGGGACACCTAAACAAACTAATGCATGCGAACCTTCTTATACCGTTATTTAAATCAATTTTGCGAGTGTGGTATAGGTAAAAATCGTATAATATATCACTTTTTTAATACAAAATACTTATTGTACAAGGTAGTAAAGGCATTTAATCCAGTACTTTTCAAGTAATGTCCAGAATTTTGCCACGGACGGGCCTCGGACTACTGAGTGTTTGCTTCGGACTCTATGACTCGATCCATTGCGCACTCTTTTAAATTATCTGAGCCTGGCCTCAAAACGACTTACGTTACTCGAAACGAAATCTATGAATACTGTTTTGAAGAACTGATATATGATTGGTATTAACATAAATCCACAAGCTTGATTTAAACAGCTCTACAATAAATTATTTTCTTAAAATGAGCGCAAACTTTTGTCAGGATTAGTCTGACCTGTATGTGTTTACTAACTTTCGAAAACTTTTTAGATGCGATTTATCGTTGTTAACATTCTAAAGGCAAGATTGACGTACAGTGGAACCTCGAGATACGAGCAGCTTAACGTAGGGGTTGTTTGAGATACGAGTCGGAGCTCGGGCCATATTTTCATCTCAGATACGAGATGCTCCGATCACACGGCTCGTATCTCGGATTTGACTTGTATCTTAAACGAAATTATAGCCCGAGCTCCGGCTCGTATCTCAAGGAATCCGTAAGTAGGTGGCTCGTATCTCGAGGTTCCACAGTATTCCTGAGTTAAATATTCCGCAAGTTGTCGTGCACGATGTTGGCTGTCTATTATAAAATATCTCCATCGGAATATAGACAAATGATGCATTTCTTTAATTGATAATTTGTCGACAAATGTCTGGCAATAATATTTTACCAGTTTATTTGTTGTTACCTGTAGACATTCAAATGAAAGTTATCAAAATCAACTTTCAGCTAAACAACACTACTTAAATAAGTGTTAGAGGGAAATAGTAGGTAATATTCAATATAAAAATGAATCTAATCGATAAATAAATAAAACTTCAACTTTTGTCATACGAGAATTGTTGAAAACTGAAAATAGAAATAATGAAAATAAAATTAATGCAATTTAGTAAATAAAATTTTTCTTCATAATTAGATTATGTACTATTTAAAAAATCTATCTTCTCTTTTGATTTTACTTTCAAGTACATTCACAGTTCATTTATATTTAAACGGCTTATATAGTGGTAACTACCAGCATAAGGGTAATACCTGGTGTGTTACCCAACAAGGGGTTTGTATCCACTATCTTCAGTTTATCTCCAAATATTCCTTCGGTTTCATCTGAAGCCCCTTTCAACGAGAAGCTCATCCCAAAAACAAGTTGACAATAATAAAGTCAAGTGGAAAATTTAGTTTAAACTGTTTCATTTTACACACACACACACAGGCGTTGCGTACGCTTAGAAAGTGAAATGCCAGTAAGTGTTATTAGATAACTGTATTTTAATTTCGATGAGCGTACAAATGCAGATGCATACCGATGATCAAACATGACACACACTCAAACATAGATTGTTTGCGCGGTTGGTGGTAACAATTCTTTAAATCAAGTTTGCGAGCTTGAAGTAAACACCAAACTCATCGTATTTAACCAGTCTTCGAACAACGTAACAAAACTACCGCCAGCCGCAACGCACTGACGCGTTTCGACCTTCCATGATCATCATCAGAGTACGACGGCAAACTGACTATCGAGGATCAAACCGCATTGAATATATGTGGAAATCAAATTTAGATATGCGGCTCTTACTTCTAGCAGTCTCGCATACATTTTACTTGACTGTAAAAGTTGGCTACACAACTTTAATGCATTCACGGATATCAATTGTTTTCAACTTTCTTCACACACACACACACACACACACACATATATATATATATATATATATATATATATATATATATATATATATATAGGCAATACAATTAAACATTAATTTATTTCGCAGGTGGTGTTAACAACGTCAACACTTACTTTAGTGATCTGCCAATAAGGGTTAATAGAACAGTTGAAGTTAAATTTACCACTAGACTTAATGCTCGAAAATTGGTTGTGCGATGTGCTTTACGTTGAAGAAGGTTTTCAATAAAGGAAGCCGAATTATTCGGAGTAAAATGAAAGACAGCAAATACTAAAACCTTGCTGGGTTCAATAAAAGCCAGGAAATTTATCCATTCCCTGTTGAACAACATATTTCGTACAAATTATATGGGGATTCCAGTGTGTAAATTTATTTATGCCTGTGGGCTGTAACATTACCTTTCAACTAATATATGTAACTAGTTGGATCAAAAAGTGAATAACAAATTTTAAATTTATTAACCTGATATAAAAACTTTAGAAAGTTATCGAAGAAAGCAACAATTCTTTGCAAATGTATAACACACACCAGACAGAAAGTTTTGAATAGGTTAATAATACTACCAGTACAGAGGCCACTATTAGACGTAACAATACACAGTTCAACAAATAGATTTATTACACAAAAATTATTGATACGTAATAAAATAGAATTTAAAGCAAAATATTATATATAAAAAAGTACTAAGGCATTAATAATTCTTGTTATAACTCTATGGATAAGTATTTAAGTGAATTATTGAATTCGACGAGGCGTTTAACCGCCATTGATAGAAAATATGACAAAATCGAGATAATTGAGGATTTAGTCAGTTAAATTCGCCTAATTAGAATGGAATTCGTTATATTGAGAAAATGTGCTGTATTTAGTAAAGAGCTGGCCATGTAGACACAGTAGAATCATATAAATAATAAAAACAAATAAAAAATAAATAAACATAAAAAAAAAATTTAAGGGTAAATTTCTCCGTAGAGAACAACTCCCGAATCTCACTTAAAATGAGTTGTAAATGCAGCCTATCAGCGGGTTATACCAACATATTAATATATTATATTTATATATATATATATATATATATATATATATATATATATATATATATATATATATATATATATATATATACACGATAAGTGGCGTTATTACAATTATGAAATAAGGCTTTCTTCTCCAATTTGTGGATAACGTCTATCAAAGGCTAAGTCCCAGACAACTATTTCTTTTATTATAAAGTTCGAAGTCGAGTGGTAAAGATTTATGCAGTGAATACAGTAAATTTAACAAATTTGCCATCTCTTAAATAATCCTTTTCTAAAATTATTCGAAACAAAAATAATCATTATCAAAGCAAAGCTGAATTTGTTCCAATTTATTTAAAATAAATTTATTATAATATAGATGTTGGTACCAATAATGTTCTTATTATTGGCTATATATTAAATTCTACAATTCCGACTTATTATTATTAAGTAATTAATTATTTAATTAAGAAAAATAGTTCATTTATTGTATGCAATCGTAATTATTAGTTGCGAAAATCTGTGGTGAGTCTAATTGCAGCTAAAGCAAATTTGATTTTAAAGATTTCCAAAACGGTTTGATTTTGCAAAGTTTACTTATCTTTGCCCTCGTAAATATCTCGCCAGAATTGCCGCCAGCGGATTTGGTACCAAGGGGAATTTCTTCAGTGCCATGCAGCACATTAGCAACGCCTCCAAAGCCGTGTGTAGCCTGCAATTATCAGTTACATAACATCGTAATTTATAAATCAGTTTTACCTTTTAGATGTATCCTATTCGCTATTGCTTTCGACCAAAACATTTAACTACCCATCCTTAATCTATTATTACAAGTCCGAAACCATGCCACCTAGGGTAGCGATCTTGGATTAAAATAACTTGGCAGGGTATGATTATATGTATGCTGGCCATTAAAAAAATAAAACGTTGCATATCGCATAATATTCTTTTAATAAAGAAGTCCAGTCTATTCCTAATTGGGCATTCATTGAGTATTTGCCTGCACTGCCAGCGACGAAATGTGTAGCAAAATAAATTTGATTCACTCTTTAAACTCATTAATTGCGCACTAAATCCACATATTACACATGAAAGCATATATATATATATATATATATATATATATATATATATAGTGTCCATTGCCTCTGACTATTATTATTAAGAAAAATCACATTAAGTATAAAATGGATCATGGCCATTTATTCGGTGACTACTAAACATCACTTTACAATCTTTCATTTATATATATCCCGAGTTTTCATTTGACTATGAGGGTGGCAACTGGTAAGACTCCTGTTTTGGCTGATTAGTAAGTGTGTAGCGTATGTGTTTGTGTGTCTCTCTTTGCCTGTAAATGTCTTTCTCGATGTATTGCCAAATGATGTCTCAGTTCTGGCTATTCTCGTATTGGTGGTCTGATAGTCAACCAACTGTTCGAATTATTGGCTGTTACGTGTTCAAATGTTTTTTCCCCGAGTGTTGTCTTTCGTTTCGCCTTGTTCCTCAATTTTGCTATGTCCCTTTGGTAACAGCGCAGAGTGTACAGATTGCAACATCGAATACTAATGTTATTATAATCAAGGTTGCGATCTTTATATAAGCACCTGACCCATTAATTACTTACATATGTTAGTATAAACTAAGATTTGTATAGTGTAGAAAAAGCAGTTCATCCAGTCGACCGGTTTCGTCCTTATTGGGAACTCATCATGTACTGGCCAGAATTTGCTGTGGACAGGGCTCGAACCTGGGTACGTCTGCTTCGGAATCTTGTTTTTAAATTTCTGTCGCTGTCAACTGTGGTTGTGAATCGAATATTCAGTTATTTTTCGTCTTCAGTTTGTTGCCAATCCGATTGAATGCTTCTTGAGTCTGGCATTGAGGGTATTTAGCGTAGCCTGGATGCTAGTTAATTTTTGTTTGGTATCTTAATTCTTGGCCTGTCGATTAAAATATCATGATGATGGAACTTTTGAATGTTTAGACCGTGCGCTTTTTGTATTATGTAAACAGCTTCGTATATATATATATATATATATATATATAAATATATATATATATATTATGTCGGAATTTTTCGTATTAGTTTTAAAACCTAGTAACAAATTAGTTCAGTTGTGACCAGAAGGATAAAACAAAGGCAGCATGAACGGAAAGTATAATCTCATTCACATTCGTTTCGTGCTTACTGGCGACTCATCAGTAGGAGCCGGTATTACGCCCTTAACCACTATATATTTGGTAGAAGAATGTGGAATAATAGGACGGTACATTCCACATTCTTCTACCAAATATATAGTGGTTAAAGGGCGTAATACCGGCTCCTACTGATGAGTCGCCAGTAAGCACGAAACGAGTGTGCATGAGATTATACTTTCCGTTCATGCTACCTTTGGTTTATCCTTCTGGTCACAACTGAACTAATTTATTACTACGTTCGCAAAACCTAATACATACTTGCATATACATTAGTTCTTCGCAACAAACAGTATTTAACTGTAATATATAGAATTTTCTTAGGTTTTCAATAAGGCAAAAACCAGGCAACTTGGCGAATTGTGTTTTCTATCTTATGCAATGATTAGTATATAGAGACAACATTTATCCAAAGGAACCCTGCCAAAATACATTAATTCAACTTCACAGCAAAGGGTGGTATACTGTTTGTCTTATAATGACAGACCATAGATAGCTAATCAAAATTTCATTTCGAACGCGAAGTAGAACAGTATCCATCAGAAAGTACACAGACCAAAAATCAGAAGTCGTCATATAACCGAACCAAATGTGCCACGATTCGAATCCTGTTCGCGATAAATTCTGGACAATACTTGACGAATTCGCATGAATGACGACATCGGTCTCTATGCTGCCTGATGTAATGATTAGTTTATATTATTAGGATAAATATAATAATAATCTTCCAACTACATTTCAATTGAGCATAACATACCCGAGAGGAATGGTGTCTGTTGTATAAAGACATATCGGAAGTGGCTAGTTAAAATTTTAAGTCTTTAAAGATTCCAAATGAGTTTATTATAAATAAAACGCTAATGAGTAACCTTAATTGATGTATGACGTTAAATTACGTGTAGTATGTTACAGACAAAACACAGGGAATTAGTGCAAAAATATGCAATTATATAATTCCGAAACGAGATACGTAGGGTACTGTTACACCTAGAACGATGAACGGTTGCCTCACGGTTGTGTGGCTGTAAAGGATCACAATTTCCATACTGAGGTCACTCTTTATACGTGCAGTTTCCATTGTATGAAAAAAATTATCAAGCATCAAAATGAATAACAATATAAATTTACATTCCTAAACGAGGCTCTGTATTTCTTGTGCATTTATTATGTTACATGTACTTTAAGTGCTAAAGATACTATGTTTTCTTTGTTTTATCATATGAACTGAGCAATCGTTTAACGCGTGCATACCTCTCCTTTGCAATTTTATTATGCGCACATGTGTATCTGCCCCTATAGTGACGTTTACTCACGAAAGATTCGAGAACAGGAGGCGTTAGCCGCTCGCCTCAAGGAGGAGCAACACTGGCTGCTTGAGCATCAGTCGGAGAATCTCCATCAGGTTGAAATGTGGACTACGCTGGTGAAACTGCTAGCATGCAAGGCGCACTGTTTAAAAAAAGAGGCAGACCTTCAGAAAGCCGGAGGCGATTATGCGGATGTAACGGCAATACAAACAGACAGAATGCTTCTTTAGTTAGCTTTTACCACCTATTATTGAAGTGCAGTGTCTCGGAAGAGGCGTGCTTTTAACGTGAATACAGCTATGTCTATTTGTTACAATAATGGCCTAATTGTACAGAAAATTGTACGGGATATCATTTTATCGATTGACCTGCTCGCTTCATCAGATAGTATCTGCCTGAGGTTATACAAATTGAGGCAGAGTCTGAAACATTCTTTAAAAAATAAGATGGTGAAAACATTTAATTCTGATGCATGATTATTTTATAATTGCATTAAAACTTATGTTTGGCATTTAAAAAATGAAGCATTTGAATATTGATTATAAAATCATTTTGTGATCATTTCAAAATATTTACTGAATTGCGTTTTTACATGAAAAGCAATGAATTTCTAGAAATAAGCCATATCTTTCTTAGGTTATTAAAAATACTCTGGATCAAAATTGTAAAGTATTTAACTTAACAATTGTGACGACCATTTCGGCAGCGAGGTAGTAAGAAGTACTTTGTCGATTGGCGAGTCACTTGTTAGAGCCTAATCACTGTCCCTGGCCAATTTTGAAGAGTTTCACAACAGAGGCGATGCCATGATCAGACAGACGTATTTCTCTTTCAACATTCATTAGTTGAACTCTGTATTTCAGGAAATATCGGTTTTCCTTTAAACAATCAATGATTGCGAATTTGGTGATAACAATTATTTAAATCAAGTTTACGAGCATGATTCATACACTGATCCCATTGCACTTAACTAGTCGCAGAACATGGAAAAACTACCGTCGGTCACCTGTACTGATGCATTGACGCGTCTTGACTCGCCATGATCATCACCAGAGCACAACGGCGAACTTAATATCGAGGTTTAAACCGCAATGCTTATATAAAATTACAAAAATAAATTTGCAGCCCTCATCTGTTGGTACGTTGTATTGACGAAAGATTTGCTGTTCCGCGACTAGTTAAATACATTTGACTCGGTGTTTACATGAAGTTCAAAAACATGATTTAAAGAATCAGTTGATTTTGTTAATATTTGAGGAGTTAATGCAAATTTAATTTAACAGAAAAGCAGCAGTGCCATTTTGTGATATGCTATTTACAGTTGTATTTTAATCACGTTGTTGATTTTTTATTGTTAAAATTTTTTGTATTCTTTTATAATTTTATAACCTGCTACAAATCTCAATGCAAAGTAATGCTTTATTTTAGTATTATTTCTAAGTTTAAATAGATTATGGCTAAATTTATTGAAAAAGGAATTTGAAGGAACGTGTTTTAAACAGTCCTTCTAATTAAAAGGTAGACTCCACGTCATTTGTGTGACAAATATTGAAGGAATGTATAAAGGTAGAATTTTGTTATATATGTCACCATTATAAACGAAACATTTCCCTATTGGGACTTCATAGAGTACCTGCCAGAACTGTCTGGTTTCGGTGGCGAAATAGATGATTTACAAAACAGTTACGCATTTATCACTGGCAGTTCTCAATATTTTTACATTTAACTGAAAAATGATATGATCGCCTTCATTTGGAAAAACGTTTATTCCAATGAAGAAGCAAAATATTCTAAATTGTATAGGAGAAGCCTGTGAAACAAGACGTGATAAATTTGATCCTAAACAAGGTAATGCTATTTATTTGATCATGGGGATTTTACATAACTTTGCCATAATATTTTAGTATTAAGCGAAATAGAGGAATGGTGTATTATTTTCCTTGTTAAATGAAATAGAAGAGCTACATTTTTCTTATACAATTCTCGCTTTGAATTTTTCTTATTTTTAAATGTAATTTAATTTGTAATTTTAGATTATTTCGATTGGTATTATCCACTAAACATAGCATAATATAACAAATAGTTTTTATGGATTATTATAATAAGAAATATACTTATAAATAAATAAATAAATATATATATATATATATATATATATAATCAAACTAGTGCAGCTCAATGTTTGAGAATTTGTAATCAACAGATCATATCGTAGGTATCAATAATTTCAATGTTTTAGCAAGGAAAAATGTATATCACATATATTATTATTACATATTATTATTATTATTATTATTATTATTATTATTATTACATATTATTATTGCAAAGGAGTTTCTTTTATTAATGTTTGTCACGCACACACAAACACATACACACACACACACACGCGAAAATGAAAAATGGAAATTGTATAGACAAATGTGAATAGCTGGTTTGCACCCTGTCAATGTTCCACGCTTTACCAAGGTAACGGCAAAAGTAACAAATATATTTAATTAAATGCGATAAAAATGTCAAAACAATGTGGTTGTACATAATGCAGTAAGTTATGTGTATTTCAACATATTGTTATATCACAATGTTACGATATATATATATATATATATATATATATATATATATATATATATATATATATATATATATAAATGGCACGGTGTCCGAAAGAAACATTTTATGTTGGCCCTTCTTAAGGACATTTTAATTTCTTCATTTATAGACGAATAATTTGAATGGAAATTTACAGAACATTAGGGCTTATTTTGATAGATCAAGAATAGCGTTAATTACTGTTAGTCATGCCGTTTTTCTCTAGCAGTTTAGTTAATACGTTTAGTATACTTCGAATCCTTGGCGCACGCGTGCAGGGTCTAGGTCTTTGGTGGTTGTAATTCATTTAGTAAGCGTTAGCTCGACTAAACATACTTGAACCGTCCTATATGGCGACATACTGATTTATATGTATTGATAACATTTCTTTTGCAGTGCATACGTGCATTAATAAAATTTACGTCATTCTAAATTAAAATATTGGACGTATTAAATGAGAGTCTTCGCGCTTCTATTTAGATTTAAACTAACAGCTGGGGAAGGACTGGTTTTATAATTGAGCAATGCAATAACTTTTATTACTTGTAGTCGGCTCTGGCTATAAAAGCTGGCTGCAAATGCCGCCTATATGAGGAACTTATGAGTTTTAATAAAATCCTCAGTTGATACAATTAATAGTGCAATGCTTTAATAGAATATTGCCAATATATATAATTATCATTCTGACTACATAAACAATATAAAATCTTAGATAAGCAAATCAAATTTTAAAAAAAGTATCAATTTAAAATTTTTGTTCAGACTGTATTTCTTTTATAAATAATATTTTGTGTTTCCATTTTATTATATATATATATATATATATATATATATATATATATATATATATATATATATATATATATATATATATATATAAATTACGTAATAACAGAACCATAATAAACCTGTAATTTTAACGTACCACTTAAGCAGCTCAGAAATGCTACTAAACAAAATTTCGTATATAAACATTCGAAAACCGACGAATGGTTAAATACAGTGTGATTGGTATTTAATTCATGCTCACAAACTTGATTTAAAGAATTTAAAAACCGAGTTATCTTAGGTATAGTTTTAATCACTGTTGTCTTTCTAAGACAATTTAAGGTTATATAATATTTGATATTTCAGCGTTTATTTAATAAACATTAAAAGTTTTATTTGTCAGTGAACTAGTCGCAATTTCTTTTGTATTCTCACTTTGTGTGAATTTGAAGTACTTAAAATTTGACGAGAAAAATTTTTAATGTTATTTATTCCACAAGAGTCAATATGCTAGAGTTATCATATTGTTCATTAAGTGATTATAACATAATTTTTGCCGAGTTTAACAATTTTCACTCCCAGGTGACGAGTGTATTGTCTCATCTCTGAGAGATAATTCCAAACCGTGGAATGAAGTGTTTCGTCCTGCTATCACAGCACCTGCAATGTCCCCATCAGTCATTGAAAAGTCCGTCCATCATCACACCACTCGCAGCATTATTTAAACGATAGCGACACGGTGTGCACAGGTCAATATCCCGAAAACCGACCAGTAGCCTACAGTTTGTTAGGTGACGCCTGTAAACTCAACTATTACTTGGTGTAAAAATCATTATGAATCTTGACACAAACAAAAGTTGCAATTGGACGTGTGAATTTCCTTGATGGCCCACAGACAGGTAACCAAAAAATGAAGCTGAACCCTACAGGTGGAAATGCACAGAATAAGAAAAGCCGACACACAATTTTATCAACTTGCATGTAAAACGTAAAATGAACGCGGTAGATGATTGTTGTTGTATATTAGGTGTTGTGCACTTAGTACCAAATTAGTTCATATTAGACCAGAATGATAAACAAAAGTAAGCATGAACGAAAGGTGTAAATTCTTGTCCAAATTCGTACGGTGCTTACTGGCATCTCATCAGTTGGAGCCGGTATTACGCACTATAACTACTACATATTTGTGCGAAAAATGATGGACAATTGGACGGTCAAATCTCTTATTTGAGTGTATATAACAGCAGTAGAGGAGCTAACTTCATATAAAGTCTTCGACAACGCGACTTCAAAGCCAACTCACTATATACAATATTTACTGAGCCTGTAAACAGTACCAGCACTATGGTTGCCGAGTCGCCAACTGATACCAACACCATGGTTGCAGTATAGGTACATGGTGTCAACACTATGGTTGCCCAGTTGGTACACAGTGGTTCGGCATATATTATATATAGTGAACTGGTTTTGAAGTTGAACTATCGGAGAATTTATATGAAGTTAACTACATTAACACGCATTCGTATAGGAGATTGTACCGCCCAATTATCCCACATTCCTCAACCAAATATATAGTGTTTCTAGGACATAATACGGGATCCTACTGATGAGTTATAATTATGCACAAATTGAATTTGCATTTGAGATTATAACTTCCGTTCATGCTAACTCTTGTTTTTCCTTCTGGTTCTATTTAAAATAATGTGTTACTAGATACGCAACACCTAATACACAACTATATATATATATATATATATATATATATATATATATATATATATATATATATGAGTTCTCCACAACAAACAGCATCTAACGTTGATGGATGATTGTTTTTCTTTTTTTGTAATTAATTCAATTGTTAATCAAAATACCAAATTAAATGGTTATTCATTGTGCGGGCGGTGATAACAGTTATTTAAATCAAGGCTGCGAGCTTGATTTAAACGTACGTCTTATTATGTAAAAAAATTATTAATATGAATTAAGCTTTGCATAATGTAGCAACGCTTCGTTAGGCCGTTTTCCTTTGTATTTGGAACTCTGCATTTGCTGTCCAGAATTTGCCGCTGTCAGGGCTGGACCTAGACACGTCTGCTTCAAAGAAATTGATTCTAGCCCCTGAGACATCCTGCCACACGATAAACACAATTTGCATTTATATACTAACTAATATTACTTTCATTATTCTTTTTTTCTTGTGGAAAATATATGGCGTAAAAGAAGCCACCCCGAAACTGTCATGATAGAACAGACAATACGCTACCTGGGGAAGTGCTATTTAAAAAAAATTAAATTATTAAAAAAATATTGATTGCGCGTGTGGTGAAAACAATTATTCAAATCATGGTTGCGAGCTTGATATAGACACCAATCACATTAAATGTAAATTTTTTCAGTTTAATCTAATCCTCGGAGAATATGGAAAAAGAAATTCATCCAGTAGACCAGTTTCATCTTTATTAGGAAGAGTGTTAGTGTGGCGCAGTGGTTAGTATCACAGACTACGCAGCAGACGTGCTCACGTTCGAGCTGTGTCCGCGGCAATTTTTGGACGGTATATCAAGAGTTACAAATAAGGTCAAACTGGTGGACTGTGTAAACTGCCTTTTACACATTATACGACACATAATTTACAGTGGAATATCTGAATATGATGGGATTGGTGCTCGTATAAAGTTAGCAACCTTAAAGTAAATAAAAATGCCAATTTGTTGCTTTGGAATGACATTCAATCAAGCAGAATACATATCATGGCGACGAAGGTATCCAGGCCAATTTAATACTTCCAATTTATGGAGATGCCATGGTCATCGCGTATAGCATTGAGCGCGAGTAGGCGAGTAAAATATGGCTAACACTAAACTGTCGGCGTGTAGTAATTGGCGTGGACGGTACGAGAGTATAATTACAATTACATTTCGTTTGGCCGAAGCTGAGACGAGACATCGCCAAATTAGTTAAAGCTGGTCGTTCATGCCAAATATATAATTTTGTTCTCCATATTCATTCATTATTTGGCCGTGTCGAGCTGCCTATCGATATTTTCAGATTAATTCACGTTGACATCGTTTTTCTTCCTGAAGCACGTGGCTTCAGATACTGCATGACAACAATTGAACGGTATGCAAGATGGCTTGAAGTAATGCAATTAACTAGTTGATATGCAGAGACAATTAATTGTAATAGTTATTGACCAATGTGATAACTTTATGACTCCTATTTTTGCGGATAATTTAATATTCCAGGGCGTCGGTGTACGAAGAACCACAGCGTTCAAACCAGAATGTAACGGAATTGTGGAACACGCACATCTCTAGTTAAAAACGTCGTTATGTGCATTTCTCGAACAGTGCGACTGGCTTACCCAATCCAATTAGTACTGCTTGGCATGCGATCAAGTTATTGAGATGGCATATAGGAATGAGTTGTACAAGTCACATTTACTCACAATCCGCTTCACGCTGCAGATATGATGAGCGGTTTTTAGATTATTGAAGATCCATCAGCGGCGGAAGTTATGTAGCACATATAACGTGAAATAAAAATCTGCATTCATTAACTACCAGAGAACACCATTCCTCATTTTGATTCAAAGGCATTAAACAAGCCATTTTCAAATTAACGCAGTTTAGTCTTTACTGAAGCCAAATTTTCCAGCCCCATCCGATAATTATTCGAGGTCATAATTTTTTTTGATTGACTAAAACAAAAATCACAAATCAGTATCCATTGATCGATTACCCTCTGTGTTTAAATTCATTTTTCAGTCACAAATCATGATAGAAAACGATAGTGATTAAAAAAAATTGGCATCATCATGCAAAATTATATTTCAGAACACAAAATGAAAGTAGAATGAAGAAAAACACATTCAGAGCATACTCAAGAAACAGAAATGAAAATTCGTCGACGACATAAATTTAAATTTGTTCTAGATGATTTCAATTTTGGCGGCAGTTAATGTAGTATTACTTCCGATAGGAAAATTTTATGTATGCCCATTTTATGGAAATTTTCATTTAGACATTTATAGAAGAATATTTTAGTATCAAATTACAGCTTATTAAGGCTCATTTTTAAAAGTTAGATATAGTATTCATTTTTTTGGTAATGTAATTTTTCTAGAACAGTCTTTTTGATTAAAAAACAATAACTTACTTTAAATCCTTTGCGCAAGCGTGCAGAGACTGGGTCTTTCTTGATAATTGGTACTTTTTAGCGTCAGCGTATTGGACGAAATAAGCAGACGAATATGGTGACATGCCGATTTCTATTTATCGGTTACGTTTCTTTTTCAGTGCTCAACGCTGTTTATGAGCATTAATTAAACTAAAAAATATTTGAAATTGTAAACGTTTTTCTCAAGACACATCGCCTTCTATCTGGATTTAAATAGCAGCTCGGAAAGAAACAATTGAGCTATGCTTAACTGCCATTTCTTTTAGTCATCACGGGCTATAAGAGCTGACCACATATATTTTTTCTGGGCACACATCAGCAAAAGCTTGAATAGCAGTGAAAATTACATGAATCTAAGTGAATATAATTCATACCTTACACGAACTAAGCGGTGAATTGTGAGCAAATTGATTTCCAATATTTCGCACAATTTTATTGATAGTTTCCTTGAACGCAATTTTGTATGTATCACTTTTTAATCTAAATTTCCCCTTAGTCAACTTCGCGTTTAGGATTAATTCTTGTGATGACAGATCCGCGACCATTAGTTAGAACTTTAACTAAAGCTGGATACCAACGAGCATTCACTTGAGGGATAGACTGGCCAGAAAACAAATTCGAATAGAATGTAAATGATAATGCAGTCCACGACTTTGGTTGCGTAGAGGATGACTATCATGACAGCTAAAATAATTCCCTGTTTAAGTCATGGCCATGGTAATTATGACTACAATTGATGAATGCTATGATAGGTCGAAACGAGTCTAGCCAATTAATAGTATTAGCTTACATATGCAAGGATTAATTGATACTGACAAGCAAAACACACACACGCAAATATATAAACATATAAATATATAAACATATAAATATATATATATATATATAATATATATATATATATATGCATCATAGTCCCGGGATAGTACTTCACGGTCGTTACCACGTTTCACCATTCTTTAAAATATGAGAACAAAACAACCGTACTCCATGGAATAACATTTATTAATAAATCTTATTTCTACCAGTATCTACAGTCATTATTCTGGATTCGTAAGTATATTCGTTAATCCAATCCCAAATATACATTTGTTGTAACCAATCCCCTCTTCTTTAAATCAAGTTTGCGAGCTTGAAGTAAGCACCAATCCCATTTGTATTCTCAACAGTCGTCGAACAACATAACAAAACTACCGCCAGCCGCAACTCACTGACGCGTATCGACCTTCCATGATCATCATCAGAGTACGACGGCAAACTGACTATCGAGGATCAAACCGCATTGAATATATATGGAAATCAAAGTTAGATATGCGGCTCTCACCTCTAGCAGTCTCGCATACATTGAACTTGACCGGAAATGTCGGCTGCACAATTTCTATGCAGTCACGAAAATAAACTGTTTGAAGCTTTCGCCATCGTATGTACATATATAGGCGATACAATTTCTTACAGTGCGCAACTGATTGCGCGGCAGTGCGTAGCGGCTGCCGGTAGTTTTGTTATGTTGTTCGACGACTGGTTAAATGCAGTAGGTTGAACTGTGTTTACCTCCAAGCTCGCTCAAACTTGGTTTAAAAATTGATTGCCACATGCCCGCGCAATCAATTATTGTTATGTTATTCTGGATTCGTTAGTACGTTCAGTTCTAACCCCGAGTCCCAACAGTACGTTCGGCGTAACCAATCCCCTCTTCGATTTTGCTCAGCCTTTGTTTTGCTTTGCGATTTAGTCAACTCCTTTCGGCGTAACGTCATGTAGCCATGTGTCGATCGACTCTCATTGTGGTTACGTCCCGTAATTGAGGGTGTGTGTCGTATTTTTGCGAAACGTCGGCTGTTTTTGTTGGCGTATGTCAGTAATACGCTTTGTTCCAGTCCAATTTATTTTCCTTTTGATTTATTTTCTGCACGTTTAAAACCACTCTCACCTATATTGATGTAAACTGTGCTTTAGTCGCTCGAATTACTTTTCTTTTGAAGACTTCAGCTGGAAGATCACCTCCAAAGGGAACACTAAGCGTTACTCTCTGGGGTGTTTTGTTTTCCTCCAAATTGGTCTCGATTTTGTTGCGTTGCCTCAAGTTGTATTCGATGAACCAGTCCGGATAGCCATTATTTCTCAACGCTTCGCGAAGCAAATTTAGCTCTAATTCAATGTTGTTCGGTGAACAAATCCTGCGTATTCGTGTGCCCAAATTTATTATCAGGTTCCTTTTGTACGCCCTTGGCACACTACTGAAATAATGGATATATTGCCCAGTCCAGCTTGATTTCTTGTGAACTGACCTTGAGATGGTACCTTCTTCATCTCTCGTTATTCCTACATCTAGAAAGGATAAATATCCGTCTTGTTCTTCTTCTATTGTAAACTTGATTGCTTGGTCTACCTTGTTTATGTGATGTAGCAGTGCATTTGTTTCTTCATCCTTTTCAACGACCATGGAAGTGCAGTCAACATAGCGTACGTAAAAATGAGCTCCATTTATAAATGGTTTTAAACCAGTTGTTTCTAAATCATGCATGTATATGTTTGCCAATTCTGGTCTAAGAGGACTACCCATACCTATGCCGTCAATTTGTCTGTAAAGTCTCATTGGAATACGAATTTTACGTTGGATATACATATTAAAAGTAGTTCATTTATTTCGTCCACTTCCATCAGTGTTTCCGATCCTGATGATCGTAGATATGCTTAAACGTGCAGAAAATAATTAAAAAAGAAATTAAATTGGACTGGAACAAAGACATAACTGACAGGCCTTCAAAAATAGCCTACGTTTCGCAAAATACGACACACTCATCAATTACGGACGCAATTACAATGAAAGCGATGACACACCACATGACGTTACGCAAAAGGAGTGGTCTAAATTGCGCAAAACAAAGACTGGCATAACGAAGAGGGGATTGGTTACGACAAATGTACAGTTGGGATTGGATGAACGAATATACTAACGAATCCAGAATAATGGCTGTAGATACTGGTAGAAATAAGATTTATTAATAAATGTTATTCGCATGAGTACGTTGTTTTATTCTCATATATATTATATATACATACATTACATATATATATATATATATATATATATATGTATATGCATACACTATATATTCATAGTAAACTTTACATGTGCAAAAATGAAATGAGATTTTTTCAGATACATGAACCGTTTCTTTCAAATATTCTACTCAATTATCTAAAAATCAATGTCTTTTAATATATAAATTGAAAGCCATACAAAATAGACAAATTTAAACATGGCGAAAGAATGAAATATAGAAACAACCAATCAATTGCGTGCGCTAACTCCTATTGAAGCTCAATGCCTAAGCATGCTTCTTCTGCTTGCAAAAATCCAGCTGCAATTTGATTATCCATAAAGCTTCTTTTATTGCATATAGTTATTATGTTTAACGTTATTTCTGGAGAACATACTGTTTGTTGCGAAGAACTATTATATATGCAAGCATGTATTAGGTGTTGCGAACATAGTAACAAATTAGTTCACTTGTGTCCAGATGAATAAACCAAAGACATCATGAACGGAAAGTATAATCTCATACTCGTGACATTTCAACGATGTGTTGTGCAATTGCAGACTTATATTCATCATTTGATTTTAAAAGAGGCGTTTAAGTTTCGGTGTTCTCTCATTGGAGTAATTAACCGTCTGGTCGATCGTCCTAGGTAAGTTGATCGACAATTTGCGCATGTATATTGGTAAATAATAATTGCTGTTGACATTAAAGGCTGTTTCTCTTTGATTGCCGGTAAAAGCAAGTGTTTTGCCTTAAATACATTTCATAATTTAGCTGCATTAAATGCACGTGTTATTGCCGCTACATCTTTCTTTATTGCTATTTAGGAAACTGCATCCCTCATAAATTTTGTCTATTTTAATTCTTGGTTTCTGTTTTAATGAATTCATATAAAATTGAGTCAATTAAAAGTGGATGTAAGGCCAAATAAAACGCTCGTGTAAACGCACTTTCATTCTTATTTTCATTGAAGGGTAGATTTATTAACTAAAAGTTAAATTACGTATTAGGGGAAAATTTTAATTTCTTCTTTAATCTATTATTTAGATCTTTGTGGACAGGAGAACTTCATTACTTTGCAAATGTTTATAACACTACACACAAAGTATACTTTTTTATTATAATGAAGTGCATTTTTTGGCCATCTGATCTGTAACTATAATTTAATTCAACCTGAAGAAAAGGCTAACTAAACGCCTAAACTAGTTTATAATTTACAATAGTGTGCAGCGTTCGACAGGGTAACTCTGTAGTTAAACTCAATCATTTCGGCACTGGTGTGCCCAGGTTCAAGTCTTTTTTATGGAAAATTATGGACAGTACTTGAAGAGTTTCTAATAAGAACGAAACAGGCATACTTGAAAAATTGCCATTTCAACATTACGATACTTAGTTGATATTGACAAGTGTATATATGATGGGATTAGTATTTTTCTAAAGCTCGAAACTTTGATTTAAATAATAGTAATCACCGCCCGCGCAATCATTGATTTTTTAATCATATAATTAACAAGAAAGTTATTACTTAGAATTTAACAGCAACTAGCGTTTCAGTTAATAAAGATCCTAAAAAGCTATTATTCTCAACTTAGAATAGCATCTGAAATGTTTGTATCTTCGTATGGCGTTTGAGAGATTATATTACGAATCTAGTATTCAGGTATTTACCAGGTAATGAAGAAATTTTGGCCTGTCAATATGATTAATTTAAACAGTCTCTGAGTTATTCACATTATATATGAAGTATAATTTATAAGGAAATATTCATAAATGAAAGCACAGGAGCGTATGTTAAAGTTCACACTTATGTTTAATTAACTGACAGTAAAGAAGGAAAATAACACTACGATAGGCTAAAATATGAATATCATTCAGGAGTGTGACATTTATTGTTGGGAATTTTTCTAAATTTGAAAGCGATAAACCATTAAATAACTCATTCCTATTTCAAATAATAGTTAAATGTATTAACCAGCGTTATAATGAAAATTTGTCATGCGTAAATCTGCAATCTTATAGGTAAAATTCTGCTTTAAAAAACGTTTAGAGTATCATTTTAGCCGTTTTCTAAAGCCTGAACCAACAAAAACTTTGAATTCGAATCATAACATCAATCATATATTGACCGAAATAATTATTATAATGCAGGTACACAAAAAAGTTTTAAAAATGTCATTTTATTTTCGCCTGTGTTCAACTGGACTGTAATATCTAATACATGACATAGTCAATCTTTCGAATAAATAAGTGGATAATCTACGATTAAGCACATATATTATACAGGGTCAAAAAAGGAGCAGGAAACGCACAGGCTAAGACACGCATACACGAAAAAATAGTTCACGAATGTAGATACAACACATCAATGGACATATTTTTTTCAATCAACTGAAGATTAAGGATATTGCATACAACAGTCACCTTTGCGCGTATTTCATTCTTTTGCTTGCTTTGAAGAACATCTGATTATCCTCCTGATTTGAAATAATTAATAAATTACGTGTTCACATATTGCCTAAGCGTTATTCCATTTTTTAGTTATCTTTAGTCTAAAATGCTGTTTAATTTTCTTCTCCTGTTATCTGCTATTTCAGCCAATACAGTGCACTGAGCAGGTATGGCATTTGTATAATTTATCTGTGGAATTAAGCTTTATTGCCCGTTAAACTCTCTGTGAGCCACCGTGGACATTCACAAGGAATGCCATTTCGAAACGTTTGCACGCATCTTCTTGCGGAATGTGGCAAAATACAAAGATTTGTGTCCCACGTATTAGGAGTGGGTACTGGTTGACGCCTGTCTGGCGCTTGACGACTTGCCAGTTCTGTGGATGCTGATTTTTGTATAGTGTTATGCTGACTATGCAATAAGGAGCGAGAATGCTGCGCAGTGTTTGATAATGGTCAGGAATATTTTAATTTAACAATAATTGATTGCGCGGGTGGCGGTAACAATTCTTTAAATCAAGTTTGCGAGCTTGAAATAAACACCAATCCCATTGTATTTAACCAGTCGTCAAACAACGTAGCAAAACCACCGCCAGTCGCACGCACTGACGCTTTTCTACCTTCCATGATCATCATCAGAGTACGACGGTAAACTAACCAGCGAGGATCAAACCACATTGCTTAAATATAGTAATCAAAATAAGATATGCAGCTCTCACGTCTAGTAGTCCTGCACACATAGTACGTGAATGGAAATCGCGGCTGCACAATTTCTATGCGGTCACGAACATTAACTGTTTTTAGTTTTCGCCACAAACATATATAGACAATACAATTAAACAATAATTGATTGGGCGGGTGGTAGAAACAATTCTTTAAATTAAGTTTGTCCGCTTGAAGTAAATACCAATCACATTGTATTGTTCAAATCTGCCAAAAGTGCGTAATAAATACTTGCTGAACTATCTGAGAAAACCTAAATTATCGATACTTCAGAAAAGCGATATATTGGCAGAAAAATTTTACCACAATTCGCACAAAGATTAAATACACGAAATTTGTGACTAATTCACTAAGATAATTTATAATGTTTATTAAATAAATGCTATAATTTCAAATATTTTAAATATTATCAACGTTAAATTGGTTCTGAAGAACTACAGTGATTTAGATCTATTTCTAAAACCCATCTGATTTTAAATATTTAGAATGTGAAATAACTTGTTTTAGTATCGATTCGTAGGCATAAGCCTGAATTGGGATAGTCATCTCAGCGATTTGATTTTGTTTTCATAAGAACCGCATTTTAAATAGTAGATAGAAGACTTAGACTTTTGACAAAAATGCTTATCTTTAAAATTATACGGGTTTTTTCAGATAAATCTTCTGCCATAAGTGATATTCGATTGAAGTAAGGCAGTTTTCGGTCAACCATGTAAAGCAAGGTTTTATTAAAGCATATTAGTCTCTCCTGAAGGGCTACAAATTGAATAGCCGATTACGTCTTCTCAAATAGCTTCAAATACTGAAATACTTAGATAACATGATTGTAGCCAATCTATAATTTGTTCTTGACCAACCTAAAATCAAAATACAAGGTGTAAATTGATTAACGCTAACATTTTCAAAATTATTCAATTTGCAATGAAGTCAACTTGATCAATCATATATTCATATATGGTCGAAGAATATAATTAAGCAGTTTAATAATTGATTAGACTCTGTGTGTAAAATTAAGCGAACGCTAGGAAACAACGACACATATAATTCTCTAATAATCTCAACTTAAACACGCCTACACTCAAGTCAAATTATAAGTTCATATGTTTTGACATAATCAAACGTAAGGAAAATTGAATACTATTCTGAACTTAACTAAATGAGCATCCATTTATTTCAATGTTACACAAGAAATTAATTCATATAAATGTAATAAGACAAATGTCCGTAATATGAGTCTATGTAACGTTTACTTAATGAGGACCGTGCTATATATATATATATATATATATATATATATATATATAATATTAGGTAGTTAAAATTTTATTTATCTGCATAACTCCAAAATTTATTATTGTTAACTAGGTTAACCAATTACAAAACTTCGACACATTCACAAATGAAATATATTTGACGGCTCTTAATAAATGCTCATAGGCTGCTTATTTAAGCTGATGTTGGTTATACGGTTGGTTACAATAGTTAACTAAATCAAGTTGCTGCAATTGGAATGAAGTTTACCTAATTTTTAGATTATTAAATTTGTGCGCAACTGGGTGTAGCACAATTATCAAACCCTAGTATAGGTACGTAGCTTCATTTAGTAGTTTTTATTGGGATATTCGGGTACTGATTTCCGGGTTTCTTCTTAAGTAGACAAGCAAAAACAATAAAGTTAGTGTTAACTTTCATTTTAATTGCAGCATGTTTACTTATGACAGGTTAATCTCGTAACACCGATTGTCGTTTCACAAGATATGCTTGAGTTGCTTAATATTCATTCAGATTTAATAGCGTAAACGTGAACATCCATCTACGTAAGTCCAATGAAAATTAATTTAAATTCAAATTTTGCACGAGTCTAAAATCCATAAAAATATTAACGTTAAAAAGACTTAATTAAATGTGGCATCGTTTGCTTGAGTGGGAGGAAGGCGTTACAAATACCAAAGTAATAAAGTCAGGCCAGGTTAAATGATAAAAATACGAAAAATAATAAGCTTACGTAAATATTAAGTTAACATATTTTAATGATAGACAAGAAAATAAACTAAGTTACCTAGCAAAGTAATGTGTAAAGTGATATTGTAAGGAACGGTGACAATTTCAACAAAAGTTAATTAACTTGTGTTAAATTTGATAGACACAAATAATAACTGAAAATAACGGATGCCATTTTGAAGAATAAAATATAAAAATTGATAATATTGATTAAAATGTAGTAAAATTATAAAGGTACGTATAAGAAAATCGTTTGCTTGAGCTAGTTTTCAATTCCGGCTCGAGCAACGTTCGCTTCCTTCCATTACTTAGAGTTGTGCACCAAATGAAATGTGATGATTATTTAAAAGGTTGTTTCATTCATAAAATAATCTCTTGAATTAATTTAAATGCATTTTCTAATCCATCTCAATAAAACATATGAGCTGAAAGGAAAATAATCTTGTGAGCCTAAACAAGAGCCTGATACTCTATCTGCTTTTTAATCAGTCTCACACGACAGCTAAACTGCTTTACGCTATACATGCTGAAAATGATTGAACTATTTAAGCTATCACAAAAACAGGCCAGAAAACAGTCTATTAAATATCAGCACGTGTGATTGAAAACATGTTTTTCCGTCGCGAATTTTGTGTAAAACTGTGATTTTGTTTATCTTAAATCAGCAAATTTAAGTAAAACATGCTATCAACAAAGATGTGATAAATAAATTTTACGTTATTTAACGTAAAAAACTATTACTGAGGGATTCTTGAGTTTTAGTTTTTAAATCAATATTTGTTAGTTCCATAGTTATTAATATCGCGTTTTAGCAACTGAGGAGTGAAATACCAAAATTCGATGATTCAACTGCAGATCGAAAGCTGTTTTCAATGGGTGAAATGAAAAAACAAATTATACGACATTTAACCAATTATATATTTAGTTTGTAAAATTAAGCCATGAACAGCATTGGCTAATCCTGAAAAATAAATTACTATTATACTTATATTTAGGGAAAATCAAAATCTGAGCATAAAGAATTATTTTTTTCTAATTTTCAACTTTATTCAAATGCGAGCTTTTATAAAATTCGCAGTGCCCTTCCCGTTAGGAAAGATACAAAGAAATTTTAGCAGTCAAAGAACCTTTTCATTTTTATTTCCTCCTCAGATATCTATAAACGAATATATCGAAACACTGACACAAAAAAAACACACACACACACACACACACACATATATATATATATATATATATATATATATATATATATATATATATATATATATATATATATTGATGGAAAAATCCCAAAAAATACTTTAAACGGAGAGAGTACGTGAAATAAGAGAATGACCAATCATTTCTGTGCATCGGCTCAAGTTCAGGCTCAATAACCGTACACACTTGCATAAATGAATCAAAAGTTTGTTATTCAACAGAGCTTCATATGTAGCTAATTAATTTTAATTTGTGCATCTGGTAATTCTATTGAAAGGACACGTCTGTTGGACTCACGCGCAGGGTTAAAGTAGTACATTACGCAATGGCAAAGGTTTTTTCACCAATCTATTTAAAACAAGCTTTAAAGTAAGAATGTTGTTTTATTCGGGTAAATAACCCTCTGATCAATCCGCCTACATAAATTGATCGGCAACTTACGCATGTACACATATGAATAATGCTTGAAATCGACATTAAAATCTGTTTCTCTATTATTGTTGTTAAAGGCAAATGTTTTATCTTAAACAACACCCGTAATTTTCGCGTAGTAAATGTGCGTGTTATTGCATTTCAACATTCTTCAATGTTAAAAGGGAAACAGCGTCGCCTTAAAAGGGATGCTTAAACAAATTAAATTAATTCTGGTCCTAAACACGTCTATGTATTTTGATTTCTTCTTTAAACAATTGACTTAATCAATTATCTAGGATAAACATTAAACGTTAGATGGATTTTTGCTTTAAGAAATTTTTCGTTTTTTGAATATTAACTAGCCAGTCAACGTACACTGCAGTACAGGTTAAATCGGACACAAGTGAGTCCAATATACTTTGGAACGCCATAGAAATGTCCCTTAGACAAACGTGTAATTAAATTAATAAAAAATGAACTAAGTTATGTGTACCGCCATATTCCAGCGATCATTAGGCCGGACGCTAATTTTACAGAAGCCCTACTTTACGCCAAGCAAAGAAAACTGCATGTCACTCACCAGCTACAGTAACAGATTGTGAATGTTCAGAATGGGATACGGGTCAGGATAAATCACAGCGTTTTATTTCAGAAAATCAGCTGCACGTATGCGCAAACATTTCACATTTATAACGTAAAACCTAGAATCTCAAAACACATTTGTG
Source organism: Eudiplozoon nipponicum (assembly GCA_029291075.1). Taxonomy (NCBI): domain Eukaryota; kingdom Metazoa; phylum Platyhelminthes; class Monogenea; order Mazocraeidea; family Diplozoidae; genus Eudiplozoon; species Eudiplozoon nipponicum. Next base: position 54,489 of record JAQBSW010001328.1, on the reverse strand, counting down.
AATGGTTCTAGATCACCGGCATCTATCATCAATTACGTTGCTTGAAAAGCTACTACAAGTTACTTTAGAGGTGCGCTATATACACGTGGTGATGCATAACCGTCAGTTAAATTCAGCCAAAGTTTAAAGCGACCAACTGTAGGTTCATGACTTTCTATGTTACCAAGGGCTGGAATAGGACAGCCGACTTTCCTTAACCTGTACTAGATTACTACATATCGACTGTATTTGACTGGAACTCTTTGGCTTCGAGAGGCATATAAATTTTCCTCACAACCAATGTTCTTAACCCATTTTCTATTTAAGACTAATTTCCATATGGGCTTCCTGGCGTTTTAAAGAATAAACGAGATAAGGTATATACAATCAATCTTTCATAAGTTAGTGCAGCATTCACTCGCAGCCAAAATCGCGGCGTCAGATACCTAAGACAAATTTGTTCCGGTAGGCGTAGGCTTTGGCATTACCCAAATATCGGTACAAGATTTCCGTAGAGGGATACTACGAATATAACTTTGAGGCAAATCCATACATTTGACAAAGATTCCTAGAATTCTAATTATTCACTGGCTGTGCGAATATTGGCTATGCGGATCTATTTCCGTATATGCATACTTTTGAGGATAGGCAGGTCTTTAATTCTGAAACGCCTATTGGATATCTTTATTTGAGATGTGGTGAACTCTGCTGTCATCGAGAAATGGATTTTCACGCGGAGAACAATATTAACAATGATGTTCAACAATTCATGTATTTGTCACACATGCTGTTGACTTAAAATTTGAGACTTTTTTCAAAACATTTGCTGTCGCCGCCTTTTACACACGTAAATAATTTCCAAAATGACTGAAACATTTTTACACTGTTGATATGAAGTTCATGCATAGTGTCGTTGATCAAAGTGTGTTGACCATTACTTCTGAATATTGTAGGATCTGCACACTTTCTTCCAGGCTCTTAGGCGTATTCGGCACAGCGGTATATCAGGTTGGGCACAGCGGTGCATACATGGCAGCATTGTGAGTTTTTGATCACGACAAAGAAACCGTTACCTTGGCCGACCACGGATTAGCTAGTGCTCTGATATCCAGAGGAAGCTCATTTTGTAGTCCTTTTAGTCTGTATATTTCCGCAAACCTTTCTGATTCCTAGCATTTGAGTGATTAAACACCCGTCCTTTAAATTTTGCATACGTCAGGTCTGCTGGCGATAACAAGTGAACTGTCATCCAATAGGACAACTAGTTCATGGACACAAGGTTGACACTTTTAACAAAAAATTTTCCGCTCGCACTAAAGCAAGCTGTGGAAAAATCATTCGCTCAAATTTGTAATGTTACTTTATTTATTGAAATTAATACGGAGGTTGGAATAAAAATTATTATGCATACCTAATAAGCGATAGATAATTTAAGTTAGAAAACATGAAATGAATAGACGTAGAACTATTTTGGGAAAATCATACTCAAATTTCCTATTGAGGTAATATTTAATTATTCATTTGTCTCTTTGTCCTGATTATAAAATATTTTCTTTCCAAGTTTTATGGGTTATTGTTTAATTTTCAACTCTTCTGGCAATAGCTGCTTCCTTTTTCCATTCATCAGACCGACGCTTTCTCAATACAAGATTTCCAGTTATGAAGGATTCGAATTAGCTATTTCATTTAGGTTATTATTTTAATATTATCCCCACCGTAGTATTGTCCAAGTACGCCATGATTGATGATTTACGCTTACGCTTCTTACTCTTTCTTGTGAGTAAATGATATTAGTACACTTTAATTTCTGGGGCTTCTTGCATGAGTCATCATGGAAGCAAAAATTGTTTGAAAATCGCTGCTGTGCTCGAAGAAACTGCGTGCGGGTTGCTAGTCCCACTATCAATTTTGCGTACTTATGTATATGTATATATATAGTATACTATATCACTGTATATCCTCATAACTGTATATATATGTCATATATATATGTATGCCTTCTCCTCTTGACATGTTGTTATATTCGTTTGCGTGGGATGAGAAAAATAAACTCGATCAGGAGGACAGATTTCATATTACTAAATCGGGAATATAAAATGCACGGACGGACAAGAATCGAAGCACATTTTCTTCAGAGTCTGGCATTTTATCAACTGCAGAACTCGTGCCACATACTATAAGTAAATTGATGTAATAATACGAATCTTATGTCTTTAGAGTCTGACTTTTCACTGTAGGGGTGGAACCTGTTGGAATCTATGAAGTTGTAACTAGCCAACCGGGTTCTGTATGTGTGCTACTACGGATAAATATAGCACCATCAGGGAAGCTGCCATATGGGTTTGTGAGCTATATTAGAACGGTTTTCAACTGTGTGTCTCTTGTTGTTAAAATAAACTAAAAATTGCATCAGATCGTAAAGAAAATTAATTTAGTGCATCAGTTTGGCCTTTTTTTACAAACTATTCCAGTATTGTCAAGAATTTGCCGTGGAAGTGACTCGAAACGAGGCCAATTTTACTCGGAATCTGGGACACTATCAACTGCGCCACTTGCGTAGGAAGCTGCCCATCAGGTGGAAACTTTAAAGACCTGAATTTCTAACTAGTCACCTCTGATCTGCACTTATATATATATATATATATCTATATATATATATATATATATATATATCTACCTGCGTGTAGTTTTGTAAAATTTACATAGAGGCTTTATATTTTGACTGAACTTTGGAAATACCTCGGGTGATTACCGTTAAAGAAATATTAACTATGAAGACTTTGATCGGTCTGAGTGAAATTAAACATTTTTTTCTTTAACTGCGAAGAAAATTTACCCCGGTTCGAGCTACGCCTAAGACAGTATTCTGGACAGTGCTTAAAGAATTCCAAAAAAGGACGAAATCGGTCTACTGGATGGATTATGCTTCATACTCATTTAGTACCGATACGTACCATTGATGTATGACAACATGTCATGCATACATATAATAGGATTTGTGTTTATACGTAGGCTAATCACCGTTCGATTTAACAATTTTCCTCTCCACCTGATGGATCGATAATTATTTAAAAATGTTCGAAAAATTCAGTATCAAAAACAAATCTGCCGACGTACAAGCGCGATGCTTACTAGTTCCGTAAAGACGAGATTTCTCGTTTTTCTAAGATTGAAATTTTAGATCAAAATGGAAGGCGCAAAACCAGTGACGGCTTAACTGTTGCTTAACGACTGAACAGCTGAGTTGCGGCGTGGGTCCGGTGATAAACGATTATGCATAATCAAGGTTGCGGTCTTGATATAAACACCTGACCCATTAATTACTTACATATGTCAGTATAAACTAAGAATTGTATAGTGTAGAAAAGGCAATTCATCCAGTAGACCGGTTTCGTCCTTATTGGGAACTCATCATGTACTGGCCAGAATTTGCCGCGGACAGGATACGAACCTGGGCACGTCTGCTTCGGAATCTGGTGCTCTAACCACTGAGCTATCCTGCCGCACACTACACTACACACAATTTTCAGTTATATACTAACTAATGTAACTTGGTTAGTCAATTTTTCCTTTAGGTGGAGCTCATATGGCATCCATTTATACCCAAAGTTCCAACTAACCATGCCCAATCTGTCATTACTGAACAGACACCACTTTACATGGGGAAATGGTATTGAAATGAACATTATATAATTAAACGAACATTGGTTGCGCGGGTGGTGATAACAATTATTATAATCAAGGTTGCGGTCTTGATATAAACACCTGACCCATTAATTACTTACATATGTCAGTATAAACTAAGAATTGTATAGTGTAGAAAAGGCAATTCATCCAGTAGACCGGTTTCGTCCTTATTGGGAACTCATCAAGTACTGGCCAGAATTTGCCGCGGACAGGATACGAACCTGGGCACGTCTGCTTCGGAATCTGGTGCTCTAACCACTGAGCTATCCTGCCGCACACTACACTACACACAATTTTCAGTTATATACTAACTAATGTAACTTGGTTAGTCAATTTTTCCTTTAGGTGGAGCTCATATGGCATCCATTTAGACCCAAAGTTCCAACTAACCATTCCCAATCTGTCATTACTGAACAGACACCACATTACATGGGGAAGTGGTATTGAAATGAACATTTATATAATTAAACGAACATTGGTTGCGCGGGTGGTGATAACAATTATTATAATCAAGGTTGCGGTCTTGATATAAACACCTGACCCATTAATTACTTACATATGTCAGTATAAACTAAGAATTGTATAGTGTAGAAAAGGCAATTCATCCAGTAGACCGGTTTCGTCCTTATTGGGAACTCATCATGTACTGACCAGAATTTGCCACGGACAGGACTCGAATTTGGGCACGTCTGCTTCAGAATCTGGTGCTCTAATCACTGATCCATGCTGCCGCACACTACAGTGCACACAATTTTCAGTTATATACTAACTAAAGTAACTTGGTTTGTCTATTTTTCCTTTAGCTCTCAGAGTTTAGAGCACCCAATGCCGAAGCAGACGTGCCCGGGTTCGAGTCCTGTCCGTGGCAAATTCTGGCCGGTACATGATGAGTTCCCAATAAGGACGAAACCGGTCTACTGGATGAATTGCCTTTTCTACACTATACAATTCTTAGTTTATACTGACATATGTAAGTAATTAATGGGTCAGGTGTTTATATCAAGACCGCAACCTTGATTATAATAATTGTTATCACCACCCGCGCAACCAATGTTCGTTTAATTATATAAATGTTCATTTCAATACCACTTCCCCATGTAGTGTGGTGTCTGTTCAGTAATGACAGATTGGGGATGGTTAGTTGGAACTTTTGGTCGAAATGGATGCCATATGAGCTCCACCTAAAGGAAAAATAGACTAACCAAGTTACATTAGTTAGTATATAACTGAAAATTGTGTGCAGTGTAGTGTGCGGCAGGATGGCTCAGTGGTTAGAGCACCAGATTACGAAGCAGACGAGCCCAGGTTCGAGTCCTGTCCGCGGCAAATTCTGGCCAGTACAAGAGGAGTTCCCAATAGGGACGAAACCGGTCTACTGGACGAATTGCCTTTTCTACACTAAACAGTTGTTGGTTTAATTGTTTGCCTATCTACTTCTTAATATTCATATATTTTTTCGCTCATTGATGGGACTCACATAGAAACATTTAAATTATATATGATCTGTAGGATAATAACTTAATCAATATTTTTCCATTATTTATGCAGCCAACATTTTAATAGGTATCATATTTATTATTTGCGTTTTCTTAATTGCACTTTTGCCAACATATTTGAAGTGTGTTATTTTTTAATTATTTATTGTATTATTAACTTACCAAGAATGACATAGAGGGAAAGAAATAGACAAAGATACGTTAAAAATATTTGTCATGTTCTAAACTGTTAACTTTTGGCTAAAAGTTCAAATTTATAACGTTTATTTGCATATCGTTTGATGAACTATATTGTGGCTTTTTGTACAGTGGGCCTATTTAATCTACATAGGGATGCGATTTTAAGTCTGGAAATCCTTTCTTGAAGGACATTGCTTGATTTCCCTTCTTCTCTATTCAGACATGGGCAACAGTTCTGGCTGGATTGGGTTAAGTGCGCCAAAGCTATTCGAGGATAGTAACATAACATTATTGAGCAATTTGTAGTAGTTCAACAGGCGCTAACCCTGACAGACTTATTGAGTTTGGCTCGTTTTAACTTTATCCCAAATGAGTTTCCAAATAGACGTTATTCAAATGCAGAACTAACAAAAAATTTAGTTGTTTTATAACTGAATATAGCGTATAATGCGCTTCAGTTTTGGTGCAGTTGATGAGAGCAAGTCTCCTCAGGAACTGTAACCAGGTTCAAACCCCAGTTGCGGAACTTTTGGCAAAAGATTCAAATATTACTAATACGCACGAAACCGGTCTAGTTTATGAATTTCCTTCGCTAACTTATGCAACGTTTAGTGTTAACATAAAACGCATATATATATGTATATATATATATATATATATATATATATATCCTTATAATGTCCATTCCTTTAATTTAACACAGTATTCTTATAACTGTGTTTTCAATTATAAGAATATATATATAGTATATATATATATATACATATATATATATATATATATAAACCTAGCACTTTTAGAAGTGCGACGAAGCATATCTCTTGACGTCTTGTTTGAAATGTGCAAAAACTACCTTTTAACTTTTTAAAATTAATTTTATATTTCGTTTATAAATTAAATATTAAGTGAACAATATTTTTAACAAATGAGGTAAATGAAATTGAGTGAATTCGTTTAGGCAGTATGTGATCACCTTAACTAATCTAATTAAGCAACATCAAGAATGTTACGAAATGGTTATAGAAAAATACGTTGTTTTTTCGTAATTGTTCTTAAATGCCAATAGAAAAGAATGAAATATTGTTTCAATTTTTGACTTCGTTACAGGGGTAGGATTCACAACTAATGTAAAAGAGCTGGAGTGAGATATTCAGGAACTTAAACACCAGTAATGATACTAGGCTGTACGGAATAGTGTGCTATTTGATGACAGTACCATATATAGTGGTTCGAAATCTGTTTAACACTATATTATATATATATATATATATCTATATTATATCTTGTGCTTATTTGATTATATAAGATATTAAATCAAGGGAAACAGACTACAAAGAAGCATGGAATTTTCTCTAGCCTGGTATTTTCTGGGATACTACTGAGTGTTTGACCAAAGAAATTTAATAATTTACACTTCCCAGTTTAACTTAAATGATTAAAGAATGAGCTATATATTCGTTGTACAAATTTTAACAAATTATTTTCTACTGCGAATTTATTCGTTCCCTGTTCAGAAAGTCTCGGTGAATTTTTTAATTAAATGGCAGATAAATTGCCTTGTACTTTCTAATTAAACACTAACAATAATAAATTAAAATTTAAGAATAATCAGAATATGAATTATAATTTTATTTTTTAAATTAAAATAACATTTAAAAAATTGTAATAATAATATTAATAGTAATATCAATAACAGTATTTATTATAAGGCTACAGCAGAAACCACCATTTTATCTGAAATAAAAAATTTCTGGTGAACAAAATGGTAAATGAGATTTAATGAATTACAAAATTAGATATGTCTGTAATTTTTCACATTTATTATTAATCGAGAGATCAAATTTGGGCGATTATAGTTCCGATTTTTAAATGTGTCTGCGTAAACGCAGTCATGAGGATCTACTGTAATTACCGAGCATTTTAAATTCTAATCGTTTTGTTCAACATCGAACCCATGGTAATTGTTTCAATGTCAAAATTTCGATTAAAATATTTCAACAATATAGCCTGTCTCAAACAAACGGAGTAATATTCAATTGTTCACTGATTAACATGAAAAACCTCTCAAAATTGCGATAATTGGTTCACATTACAAAGCTTACGGGTTTACAAATTCTATGGAGTAAAATTAAAATTATTTGCTTGATTATGAGGCTGTAAATTGCGTAAATTTTAAAATTTACTCGACAACTTTCAAATTTTAGCTTAAAGTAAGTTTGAGAATAAGAAATTTTCATTTTTCGGGTGATGCTTATAACTTAAATTAATTATAATTAAAATATACAAAGAAACTATCAAATTCTGAGGGAATTTACAAAAGGTAGATGTAAAAATCTGTTCATAAATAGACTCATTGCAAATGTGACATAAAAATATTAAAAATTATCTAGCGCCAAAAATACAAAATTCAATTGTAAATTGATAATATAAGACGAAAATAAGAATATTAAATTAAGAAAATCGCTAATCCCTAAAACATGTATACTTATTTTATTAATATTTACATACTTACATAAATCCGCATATATATATATATATATATATATATATATATATGTATAAGCAATATATATTTAAGTGCCTGTATATGCAGAAATAAATTAAAAATTTTTAATTTCACTCACCAGGAAACAAAACGTATATTCTTTAATATATTTTTAGTAAAGGTCAAAATTCATTCAAATTTAAACATTTTAAAAATTTGCAAATTATGCTTTTCCATTATTTATACTTGTTTAAACTTTGCTTTTCTGTGCTCATATCACTTAGACGCATAATGGTATAATTAAATTTATTAAACACGATGAGGAATATTTTACTACAAAGTATGCTGCAGCAAATTTATTTAAATTTAAAAAAAATATTGCAAGGCTTGTAAATTCACTCAATAACGAAATATTTTACCAGACAGGTAAACTAACATTAACAGTTATTTATTTTTGGAGTAATTTGCCTTTTTGCGTAATTCTCATGTTAGGTTCGTTTTACAACATACTCATAAAATTTAAACCCTTCCTTGCAATGGTATCACGGTTGCCAAATAATGCTCGTTGTAATCATTATAAAGCAGAGTAAAAAACATACTCAAAGTTTAAAAATATAATTATTGCTATAAACATTTTTTGAATGATTGTTGACTAGTAGCGCAAAAAGTAAACAGAACAAAATTAAATGTTTGTATGTTTTCCTAAATAGAATACAAACTTTTATGTTAAATTGAACAAACTATTTTGAACATATTTTCGTAAATGCTGCGCGACTATAATCGTTTACTTAAAAGTAAGGCCATGTTAAATCTACTTATTTGGAGGATATACATAGGACATCATTAGTTAACCCAATAAAATTTAACTTCAGATAAAAATGCGAGTTCGACTTCTTATACATTACATTTGCAATAAAAAATTGAAGATACATGTAGTCTAAATAAAATATATTTCTGACGGGCACTAAATAAATTTGCTAGTTTTTTGTCTGTAAAGTCGAGTTTAATAAAATTACAAAAGAGAACTGCAAAGTGAACATCTGCGATTGATTTTCAGTAACACTCTGCTACTAAAGCTGTATGTTGATGGCGTGACTATATATATATATATATATTATATATATATATATATATATATATATATATATATATATTAAATAAACATATTTGTCGAAAAAATATTTACACAGGACTAAAAATGAACTACGAAGTACACTTTAAGGCAAAAAGCTCAGTAATCATGTTACAAAAAACGTCTAATTCAAAGATGAAAAATGTGACGTGTGTGCACATTATGAACATTTGTGTAGTAAAATGCATTTGGAACATAGCTGGTTTAGGTATGAATATGCATACATTTTTGCATATGCATACGTATACTTATTTATCTACGGATTCAAATGGATTTAAATGCATAATATATAGGTAATAATGTATTTATTAATATATATCATAAGTAAACAAATGGTGAAAGATGAATTCAGTAAAAAATGCTTTACGTGATAAATTAACTTTCCATTGACAAAATGTCGTATTATGCTCGGAAGTATATTAAATGGTTGAAGGTAACAACAAGTTGTTGAAAAAGGGTTTTGTTAAATGCACAAATAAATTTCAAGACAAAGGTCCTCATATTTTGCTTGTGCGACAGGTGAATAAACAATTGTAATAAAACATCGTAATTTATTTAAACATTCTTTTAATTTCAATTTGGAAAGACTCCAGCTGGTTAAATAAATGCATACAATTTATTGTCAATAGATTTTTGATAGTAATTGCATTTGTTGAATAAACGTTTGAATAAAATATCTTGTCGCTGACTTTTACCATATTATAATTGTCATTTAGCAAATGTGAGTTTAATTAAAATAATGAAAGCTTTCATTCTTTTATGAAATCCAGCAATTTCTTACATAAAAAACCGACGAAACTGTAAAAATGTCAACATTTAAATATCAGAGCTATAATTTGTGAGCTCAAAAATGTTATAAAAAATTGCTATAGTGATTGTAAGCTTGGTTTAATACAAAAAATCACAAGAAAAGTACACATAATTTTATAAAAAAATGTGTTACAGAGACGTGCCCCACAAGAAAAAAACTATTTAGGCATAATCTTACATTTCGCTAAATTTCTAAATAGTTTAATTGAATGGAAACAATTAAAAATGTTATATAGGAGTAGGTATGTTGCAAAACTAATTCCAGAGGTCTCTTCCTCCATCTGCAGAATTTCAAATAATCACAACTTGGAACTCTTTAAAAGGCAAAGGCGCAGCCGAAACTGGCATTTGCGGTATTTTATTAAAAGAATTTGATGAACAATATTTCGGCTCTGAAGAAAGAGAAAATTGAACGGTAGTTCTGAGCTATCCCCCAAAGTTTTTTTTGAATTTCCATCGTGTATGGGAATGTCTACTACATGTATCGGGAAAATAAATGTTTTTATATATTTTTAAAATGAATTTGCATTTGCGCAGCGCCTAAATCTTTCGAGCTGATACCACAATTGCCGGTTGCGAGACGGTTGATAGAAAACGTAATTCGGTTACATTTCCAGATGCACAGCTTTTTTTTTAATTGATTGATGAGTAATCTTTGGTCCCTTGACACTGAAGCTATCCTTACATTGCTTGTCCAGAAATGATTTTCAATTAATTTTTGCCGAATTTTTCGCCAAATTTTCAGGATTGACACCATACACTTGCCACAAGATGCTTTTTCTCTGAGTATGGTGTCAACACCGAAGATGGGACTGGAAATGAAGTCAGGCCTGTTCACAATAATTTCCGTACAAGCAGTGTAAAGATGTTTTCAGTATCGTTTGACCGGTGAGAACCAATCAATCAATCAATTAAAAAACAAACTGGGCACCTAGAAATATATAGGAATCAAGATTTTAGCGACCTACGAGTGCTACCTATTCTCCCGCAACTGGTTTTAATGTTTGTAATCATACTGCTATACATTAATGACAAGTTGCACCAAGGCTTAATATGTACCCAATAATTGTTACAACCTCATGGTTGCGTAGTTTTAAAAAATCTTCTATTTCAACCTTATTAGCGGCAGATCGATAAGTTGGATAGTGACAAATCGTTAAATAAAGAAAGCGACAGATTTTGTTTTCAATGACTGTTTGCTTTACAACACATTGTTTTTGAACGATTTAAGCAATTTGTGTTAAAATTGCTGTATTTGATTTCTCTTACCTGAATTATATATATTGTGCGGATTATTGCAGTTTTAGTAACTTCAATTTCACACACCGTCAGATAAGATCTAGATTCCCTTAATGGTGCATCATTACATCGACTTCCTTAATGATGCATGTTTTCTATTAATCTGCAAATATAAAATTCCTAACACATTTCTATATTCTGCAATATATGCTTTAGAGGTAAATCTAAATTTGTGTATATGAAAAAAACCACAAAAATATTAAAATAATACAGACCTGGTATCCGTATTACCTAATTTGATTAGCATACTGTAAGGCGTAAAATTTATTACATTCTACAAACACCTAGTTAGTGATGTAAAATCACACGGTAATCTAGATTTGGTGAACATACTTAAAGTTAATTTTTGCTAGTTAATGCAGAAAAACAAGAGATAATATTTTGCTACGTTCATGCATTTTCTAAGAGAATTAATTACTGGCTTGAATGTCAATATTAAATACGGATTTGGGAAGATTTCACCATTGTATGTTTCTTTTTAGAATTGAGTTCGAACATTTTTTTCCTACGGGATTTAAAAAAATTGTTTACGGCAAATGAGCGTTTAAAATAGGAAGTAATACACGATAACACATATATGTATAAGTATTCAGATTTATGTTATACTACATACATATACACTTATATATATATATATATATATATATATATATATATATATATATATATATATATATATATATAAGATTAATTCTACATGCAATTCAAAATGAGCAAAACATAACATTTCACTAATTCGCTGGAAATCAGTAAACAATAAAATTAAACGCATATCATAGTTGTAGTACATGCCAAATTTTTAAATAATGCTCCTAAAATAGATATACAAATATATGGATAAAGGAGAAAATACAATAAATATTGCTTCATCCTTGTTAAACAACCCCTAAGTTAAATTAATGCTGTTTTAACTTTTAGATATTCTAATTGAATGGATAAATAATTATAGGTTTCGCTTAACATTTCATTTTTTGTCATAATAAAAAAAACTTTTACTTAATATAAACTACGATCAATATACAATAGTTTTATTACTTTTTAGAACAAAATTGATAGTAAAGCTGAACTCATCATATAGATAACCGACGGCAGCTCAGATAATTCTATATACATTAAAATAAATTTGATTATTTTTAAAATATCCATGTAAGTACAATGAAACTATTTTAAAAACGTCTAAACGTTAATAAAACAAATGAGGAATAAAGAATAAATTATTAAATTTGATATTGCGGACAAGGTAAAATATTTACATATAACAATTTAGTTTAAAATATTCAATTCTTTGAGGCCATATTAAAAAAGTGTCTGATGATTAATTAACAGGCTCCATTCGCAATATTGAGTCAACTAAAATGAGCCTGGTTGGTAAAAACAAAAGTTTAAGCATTATTACCATTAAAATTATGACAAATGCACTACTGCCATTTAATAAATAAATAAAGCAAACGCAAATTTATCTATTGATAAGCTGTATTTAAAATTTATTTCGAATTATTCTTTTATAATGAATATTTATATTTAAATTGATATTTCAATTGGTTGATCGTCAGATTTATTTAAGGTGACTACATAATGCTGGTAGATCATAAAGTTTCAAAATAACTTTAGATGAGTAGTAGCCGCTCTGAAACTGGTTAATTTAACGAAGTTCAATCATAATTTATATAGAGAATATTAATGATGTCAGAACGATTCGCTCTTACATAAGGGAAATATAATTAGCAAAGAAGAATAACGCTAATAAATTACTCAACATTTAAGTAACTTTTTTACAAAGTTTTATCAATAAATAAAAAATATTATATTGAGATTTTTACAATAACAGTGCTAGAAATACATCTAATGGTTTTCAAAATGATTTATGTAGGGGAGAAAAAACAGGAAAGTGAACAGAGGCGCAGTTTGAAAATATGTAAAATACTTTTCAGATTTTAAATCTTTCTACTCTTTCCTAAAAGTAGCACAAAAGTTTGCAATAAAAATATTATGTATATTCTAATTCATGACAATTTTCATTTCACGAAATTAGTAGATATTTATTCATTGAATACCTAAGTTAGGATTTTATTAAATTGACACAAATTCAGGCTGTTTGATTTCTGAAACTTATCTGCAATAATAAAACGCATAGAATTTTGATTCTGATAAAAGTAATTCTAAAAGAAATTGATAAGTGTTCGGAGAATTTCGTCACCGAATGTAGACTGGAAATTAGGCATATGATAATACGCTACTTTTAAGAACAGGAAGACAGATTTTGAAACTGAATATATATAAAGAGAAAGAGAAAGAGTAAAACAGAAATATTATAATGAAAAATATAAATTGACGTTTAAATATTTAGAAACGGTTTTAATTTAGCAGGAGTTCTGTATGAAGAACTAAAAGCTGCTTTATCTATTTTGAATTGTTGAAAATCCATTCAGGAATTAAACATCATTGTAGAAAAATTCGATAAAGCATTTCGAGTACACACAATTAAATACAACATTATACAATGCTATCATCATTATTATTGTTACTGTTGTTGCTATTATTAGCATTCGCGCCATTCATTGATCTCATGGAATCTCGTGTCTGCAGACCTCCAAGTTTTTCGTCAATTAGTTGGCCTGTAACTAAACTACTGGATCCGAAAGTTGTAGGAACTGAACCCACCAGACTATCCCGGTGATGCTGATGATGATAGTAGTGCGGATGTCCTGGTTGTCCCGGATAATCCATGTGTGGCTGTTGTTGAGCTTGTGAGAGGCCACTTTTGGACAGACTTGTTGTATTATTTAGAGCGGAGTTTCCCGCATCAGTGGCGTGATTAGTCGATGGCAAAATAAGATCGCTCAACGGCCCTTTAGCACCACCGGCCCCCGTTGATAAGACTGACGGCGGTGCGTAGTGATGATTCTGCTGATTTTGACTTGGGCCATACACATGGCCACTACCGGCCAATGAGAGTGGTGGTGGTGGAGGTGGCGGCGGCGGTGGTGGTGGTGGTGGTGGTGGGGGATAATGATTATGATGTGGCGGCGGCTGGTGCGGGTGGTGATGGTGTAAATGATGATGATGCAGATGGTGATGATGGGGGTGCGATAGATGGTGCGAAAGAACATGTGACGCCGAATATTCACCATTTGCAGGGCCTCCCATGTTAACAGGACTAGTAGACGAGCTAACGGCATGCCCACCGTTGTATGCAGGACCTAAAGCAACACCATTATGTGCTAAAGTTGAGCTCAGTTGTTGACCTTGATAATTATTTATTCAATGTAAAGAAATATAACACACTATAATAAGGTAAATTTAAAGCGTTGTTACATAGAAGTAAAAGGATAGCAATAAACGCGATATTTCGGTGACCTAATAAATATACATTTAGGTTGAAGGTGTTGCGTACTTAGTAACAAATTATTTCAAATCGTTATTATAATCAAGGATGCGATCTTCATATAAACACCTCCACCATTAAGTACAAACATTTGTCAGTATAAATTGAGAATTGTACAGTTTAGAAAAGGCAATTCATCCAGTAGACCGGTCTCGTCCTTATTGGGAGCTCATCACGTACTGGTCAGAATTTGCCGCGGACGGGACTCGAACCTGAGCACATTTGCTTTGGAATCTGGTGCTCTAAACGCTGAGCCACCCTGAGTAGTGCGGCAGAGTGGCGCAGCGTTTAGAGCACCAGATTCCGAAGCAGCGTGCTCAGGTTCAAGTCCCGTCCGGGGCAAATTCTGACCAGTACGTGATGAGCTCCCAATAAGTACGAATTCGGTTTACTGAATGAATTGCCTTTTCTACACTATACATTTCTTACATTATACTGACAAATGTATGCTCTTAATGGGTCAGGTGTTTATATCAAGATGACAACCTGGATTACATTAATCGATATCACCGCGCGCGCAATCAATATTCGTTTTATTTCAAATCGTACCAGAAAGATATGCCACAGTAACCATGCAAATATAGCCACTCATCTCATGTTTACATTTGTTACGATATTAATGGCAACTAATCAGTCGGAGCCGACACTAAGCCCAATACCTATGCATATCACACTGGCCATATATATATATATATATATATATATATATATATATATATATATATATATATATATATATAATGTCGCATACCTGTCAATGGTAAGATAATTTTTTATTGTGACAATCAATGATTGCTTGTTTTGTTAAAGGGCTTAGTTCTACCGAAGTTAAGCTTATTAATATGAATAAATGGTAAATTGGCGCTCGAGAAATATCATTTTTTTAATCAAAATTCCATTTATAACTATGCAATTTAGTAATGTTTCAATTTTGTAAGTAATAAATATTTTTAAAATATATTCTTTACTGTTGAAGCATGCGAATTCAATGTATTACAAATGCTACCTGCTCTGTCTTTTGACTAACAAATAATGAATTCCCGTTGTTTTGGTTCTTGAAGATGTTTCGGCGGCTATTCGCCGCTGACTTATTCAGTCCACCCATTATCACAAAATTAGTAACAGCATAAAAATGAAGCAAGCGTGATATTTCTTCTAGACATCTCATTGATTCTTCAGACTGACCTTCAGCCGGATTTGTTGCGCTTCATGCGTGTGTTTGAGTGATATCCAAAACTGTTATGTTCATCCAACTTAATTAACTTGAAGTGGATGAATATGAATTTACCTTTTGCATCTGCAGGATTATTTTCTTTAATCTCCCCATCTGAATTTACATACTTGTGGTCGCGTTCACATTTTCGTATAGGAAGCCCAATAAACCACATACACTCATTCTAACCTCATGTCACTGTAGGCGCTAAATTTATGAATCAAATGAGCGATTCACGTGTGAAATATTACACAAGAATTTCATTTCAAGAAGCAGAACAGCTCAAATTCAGCCTGTGTTAGTCAATACACAGATCAGGTTATTTTGACAAATCTAGTTTCGCAATTATTCATTCTTTCAAGGAGTATTACAAAGGTTTTCAGGACTTCAGTTAAGACAAGTCAATTAGAATTTGGAAAATTTGTTTTTACAGCCTCTGGAAAATGATGCATTCTATTTTTGTTCTGGAACCACGTAATATTGCAGTGCAGAGGGCTTTGCTTATTTAATGGTTTATGCGGGATTTGGTTCAAATATTGAAACGAACCATAGTTTGTTGTATAGATGAAAAATTTGAGACAATACAAATTTATCGGAAATTTATTCTACTAGTTGCGCCAATACTTAATTGTCACAAGTAAAGTTATTCGAATAGATTTTTTCGATTAAATTAAGCAGATTATTTGGTGTTAAAAGGTTAAACCAGCTTTAAATATTTAAAATAATTTGTCAGGAACTTTTCATTTATATTTTAGCTTGGCTTGTACTAACCAGCATAATGAAGCAGATGTAATGCAGCCTTTAAGATAAGTCTCGCCCATATGTTGAACTTATTAGTTTGGTTAAGACTAATGCAACTCACTGAATTTCCACACGGAATCCAGCCATTGAGTGAAAATTCCAATACTTTATCAAGTTATAACTAGCGAGTTGATGTTTCTGGTTTTGAAAAGAAGATTAAATATGGAATTTAAGCATCATGACATGATTTTCTATATATACATATATATATATATATATATATATATATATATATATATATATATATATATATATATATATATATGTACGTGTGTATATATTAATCAACAAGTAAGGCATAAAACGCAGTTCATCAATTAGAACGGATTTGTTGAAAAATGTCGCGACCTGAGCTTAAACCAGGGCTCATTAGCAAGCAAGTGTTATGCTGCGCCTGTCAAGTCGCCTATCATGAAATTTTGTGTTTTATACAGACTTTAATTATTTGGTCACTTTCCCTTTGGTGGAGCCTATTTTCCCCTGTTCTTGTTGGATAGCGACAAATCTGGCCCATAATTGATGACTGCAGAATAAGGGCCAAACCAGTCTATTTGTTTAATTGCCCTTGATGCATTGCATTTTACACTTTATAAAATTACTAGTTCATTATGACAATATATATATATATATATATATATATATATATATATATATATATATATATTATATAAATCATAACTTTATATCGCCAACAATATATATTTTGGAAATGTGATTTGAATGGCAGAATTTTATTGTAAAAATGCATTTGGAATAGTTTAACGTCACATAAGCCAGAAAATTAATTTAATATACTTTATCGATTTCGTTGTTATATGACAATTTTCCTATTTAGCCAGAATTGCGTCGGCCTGGATTTGTAGATGGACTCGTTAAAGCCATGCACACCAAGCGATTTGTCGCTTAATTTATTATTCGGAATTTAGATCAATTTTCTCTACAAGTGGATACATGTTTGTATCACATTAATCAAAACATCCAATTGGCCACATCTTTTACTGACATTACAGAACTAGCACAAAGCCATTTGGGAAAGTGATATTGGATTATTCTGCATAAAAATTGTGCAGCCGACATTTCCAGTCAAGTACAATCTATGCAAGACTATTGGAGGTGAGTGCCACATATCTAATTTTGCTTTCCATATATATGCAATGCGGATCGATCCTCGTTAGTCAGTTTGCCGATGTACTCTGATGATGAACATGGAAGGTCGAAACGCGTCAGTGACTGAGACTGGCGGTAATTTTGCTATGTTGTTCGAGGACTGGTTAAATAAAATGGGTTTGATGTTTACATCAAGCTCGAAAATTTGATTTAAAGATTTTTTACCACCACCCGCGCTATCAATTTATGTTTAATTATGTTGTCTACATATATGTTTGGTGAAAGCTGCAAACCGTTAATGTTCTTGACTGAATAGAAATTGTGAAGCCGACATTTCCAGTCAAGTACAACATATACAAAACTATTAGAGGTGAGACATCGAAAATTTCCGGATCAAAATATAAAGTGTACAGGGCGCCGAACCTACCACTGAGGAGTTGTCTGTTAGCATGAGACGCATTTTTAAATGAGATCATACCTTTTGCTAATGTTGAATTTGGTGTATATTTCAAGTATTATTTGAACAAATATTTTACGATGTGAACAATAGCTAATAGGCCATTGAATATATTTCAGCACTCTGCAACTAAAACTACGTGCCTTGTTTTCTGTATTTGTAAACAGTTCAGAATGCTTTAAGCCACAATTAACAATTAAATAATTAAATTAATTTATAAATCGAAGATTCTAAAAACCATAATTTATACAAATGTTTCTAGTTTCTCCTAATTTTTAACATATATATATATATATATATATATATATATATATATATATATATGTGTGTGTGTGTGTATACATAGATCTCATATGTCTTCGCATACTGCAGGTAAACGTGAAAAGAAAGACTCTACCATACCAATTCTCTTCTGCTGCCTGTTTGTTACGTTGTAAGGTGAAAGTATTTTACGATTTCATTATGAACTTTATCATGCCGTTAGGCTTCTGACAAAAATGATTGATCGAAGAGCGGGAGCTTTACAATATTCTGATCATATTCAAGTTACCGCGTTAAAAATTTAAGTAAAAATGTATGAATAAATAACCAATGCGCAAAATATTCTATTAGAATCTACCTGGCGCCAACTGTTGAAGAGGTGCATGCGGATGCATTAAATGGAGTCCCGGTGACTGAGTATTCGATGTTAAATTGTCGAATGCCACGGCTGCCGCCATTAGTTTGCTCTCCTCAAAGTCGTGCAACCGTCGATGCCGGTATATGTGCCACAATTCGCAAGCCAAATCACCCGCCATCAAATCGCCTACATTGATTGCAATGAGATGGAGCAGAAAGACACCGTCTGAGCGTAGATAGTGCTCCACAAAGCGCCTAGTCGCCGCCTTATCAGTGTCCTTCATTACTGACATAATTTTCAAATATTTACGCACAAAACGAACACGGTTCTTCGAGAAGCCCATTCTGAGGAACCAGGTGACGAAGGAGATGAGCGTAACAATACCAACAATACAGTGCCAGAACCACATGAAAACGTAGATCTTCTCCAAAAACATGTTCAATGGAAGAACACACTGCAATGTGTGCCTAGAAGACAAATTGGACAGAAAAATTTAGTGCCTTTATTGAATTTTAGATGTACAGACACATAAAATTGATTTTGATTTATCGATTATGCATTATCGGAAAGTTTTATTGCATATAATTAGGTACATTGTACTTAATAAAACGAGTTAACCTAAACAATAATGAAACCGTCATTCCAACTCTTTCACTTTAGTGGAAGTTGATGGGAAAAATCGATTAACAACACCAGAGTAATTAATTACAGGAAAAAATGTCTTCCAATTAAAACACAGAAGATGTCATGTAACTGGGGAACAAGAGTGATAAAGAAGTTCATTAATATATTTAAAGATTTATGCCAGGTTATGAATGATTCGGTTATGGCCTTTAAACAATTCATATTGTAGCAATAAGCTCAAAGTGTCCACTGTTTCCTACGTATGTGATTTAAAAATTAATGAACATAAAAGTAGGATAAACTTTGATTAGCTTGAGATGTATGATTTTTTCGAGTATTTACAACTTGACTATTTAATCAAGTTCACTTACTGGATATACCTCGTTTCCAGTTGTATTTTCTATGCCTGTTACTTCGGAATTACTGTGTTTTTGGTTGTCAGAATAGCCCAAACAAACGTTTAATGCAAACAATTTAATAGATTGAAGTGCATAGTGTAATACTCAAATATAATAATGTGACTCAAGGAATAATAAATAAAGGTCGTAAAAAAGGCTAGTATCATATTCTTTGGTGTAAATCCGGGAATTGGTAAGTACAGGGGCCTAGAGGCTGTAGTGAATTCCCAACAGAAATGTTGGGGACGCTGGTGTCTTTATTGTGATTTTTTCGGTAATTGGAAGCCTGTGTTCAGCTTCTTAACCTGAGTGTAATAATACTTGTTGACCATGTTCGCATCAATATGTAGATTAACAGTATATACAGGGTGTGAATATTGCCAATGTCTGTTCAATCGCATTGTTCTCGTAGATGTTATGTTCGGGTCGACGAAGTGCCAATTTCAAGTGTAGTCAATAAAAGAATTACACTTTATCACCAAAGCGATTAAGGACAACATGATTATTCGGCCAGCTTAAGCACATTTGTACGTTTTCTATGCAATATGTTTTGCAAATTTATCTGATGTGAAGAGCATGCTTCATTCAGCCTGTCAACCAATCACAATTTGGTTTTTGTTTGAGCTGAGTTCCATGATAGTGTGATATTGAAAAGGGCAAGCAAAAGTTTAAATGTATTTTAATTAAACCTATTATTAAATTCTGCTTAGTCCAATTTAGGGGACAATTTATAATCAGTGTTAAATTTATTGATTTAATTGTAGTGAACTCGGTCGGTACCGTACGAAAGCTAACGCAAGTACGCGCCAGTATGTGTCAGTCATTTTGATGTGGTATTCAACTTTACCTTCCGGACCAACAAGGTTTTGTGCTACTTCAAAAGATGCTACACTGCAAAATATTATAATAGTATCAATGTTTGCGAATAAGAAGATGGAGAACGGTGTTTTACAAAGTATTATACATGCAAAATGTCTCACGAACAGAAAAATATTTCGAAAACTAACGAAACATTCGTAAATAGAATAGGAAATGTAATAAAATTCAAACTAGTCAATTACACTTTAAACTCGGAACATTGATTGACTACTGCAAAAAGTAAAGAAGAATAATTGAAACGACGCCTGTTGGACGCGAACAGTCGCTGGTTAAAAAATGGATTAATGTTGATTTTAAGTCAGAAAAAATGATATTAATAAATGAATTTCATCATCATCCACAGAAACAATGGTTAATAATGAAAAAACTTATATGGAAAAGGAAGAAGCTGCAAAATCGGCTACATTTTTTATTTAAATAAAGTGTGCGATCTTGATAAAAACACCTGCCCCATTTCTTATAAACATTTGTCTGTCAAAATTAAGCGTTGTATAATGAAGACAAGGCAATTCATCCGGTATGCCGGTTTCGTCCTTATTGGTAACTCATCACAAACTGTCCCGAATTTGCAACGGACAGTACGTGATGTGTTCCCAGTAAGGACGAAAATTGTATACTGGACGAATTAAACGAAGTAAATATTGCGAAACTGCATTTATCAAAATTACCTGATCTGTGTTTTCGCAAACACGGCTGAAATTCAGTTCTTTTGTTTCTTGAAAATATTTCGGCTTGCTTAATAAGTTTTTTAAAAACATTTGATGCCGGGTGAACTAAAGATTGAGGCCAGCAATGGCAGCCCAGACATTATGAAGAAACAAAACTAATGGAATAGTTGTCTTTTCTACATTATACAAAGCTTAGTTTATACTGACAAATATATATATATATATATATATATATATATATATATATATATATATATATAGTGGGACTGTTGTTTACATCAAGATTTAAATAACCTTTATTTCGTGTAACTATATAAAAAAACTATTATTTTGATTTAATGGATATTATTCAGCCAGCTTAACAGTCATGTAGAACGTATGCTAAACACATCTCTGTTTTTTAATAATTATATTACCACACCAAAGATTATTTATTTGTAATCAGTTTGCAGCTGTTTTTTGCTGATCACAGTAGTTCTATATTAACTAATTTTTTACTAGGTGAAAAATACCTAATACACAATTGATCACGGTGGATTAAATAATCAAGGTTGCGATTTAATATAAGCAGCAGGTATGCTTTTAGATCGAATGGGTAGAGAATATGGTGTTATTTTTCATGTAAAGTTAGTAAATTTTTCAAGTCGACAGATATCATTGATGATAAGCACTAATCCTATTTTATAATGAGCAACACCTAATACACAATTGCATATATATATATATTAATTCTTTGCCAAAAATAGTATCTTGAATAATGTCATGATTACCACGAAATGTGATAACTGATATTGATCAAGATCAGAGTGTATGGATTTGCTGGAGTATCAGATGTTCAGAAATAGTTGTAATTTTGAATTTTAGTCAACTTTAGAATATATTAAAATCCATTTTGTTGGTAACATGTACCGACTCTGCGTCTACATTGTTAATACCACGTATCTTTTCGATCCCATAATGTTGGTATCGAGTACTAATTAAATAGCCATAGTGTTGGTACCCTTTACAGAATCGGTATATGTATTATATAGAGTGAGTTATGTTTGAAGTCGTAGACTTTATTTGAAGTTAGCTTCACTACCATAGGTTTATATATTCAGATTGGTGAATATAACATCCTATTTTCCCACATTCCTCACCAAAATATATAGTGAGTAAAGGGCGTAATACCGGCACGAATGTGCACGAGATTATACTTTCTGTTCATTCTGTCTTTGGTTTATCCGTCTGGTCACAACTGAACTAATTTATTACTAGTTTCGCAACACCTAATACATACTTGCATATATATTAGATCTCGAATATCTTTTATAAGCTCGCATGCAATAAATAATAGTAAGTTCAACCAACTCGAGTTGAAATAACTTTTATCTGCTACTTCGTAACCAATGATTATTGACTCGGCGAAATAGATTCAAACAAGCTTCTTTTAGTTACCGCGTAATCAATGGTTGTATAGTAAGTGAATGTGAATTAAAAAGCATTTATCAGCTTCCGCGCAATAAATAATTCATTGGTCATCTAATTTCAAGTAAAATAATTTCATTAGCTCCAGAGCAAAATATGAATTGTTATGAATCCAATTCGATCGAAATTTTTTTATGAGTTTCTGCAAAATATAAGGTGGGTAATTCGGCCAATTCAATTTATAATGGCATATAACATCTCACCTGATATAAGTGAATGTTTAGTCAACGAATTCGATTTAAAATAGCTTTTACCTGCTCTCGGGCAATAAATGACTGTTTAGTAGCTCACTTCGACTTTAAATAGCTGTTATCATCTTCGCGCAATAAAATATTTTTTAGTCAGTCAATTTTATTTAAAAATAGCTTTTATTATCTCTGCGCAATAAATGTACTTTTAGTCAGCCAATTCGTTTTAATATAGCAATAGTTAGCATTAAATAATTGTTCAGTAAGTCAATTCGATATAAAGTAGCTTTTATTGGCTCCCACGAAATCAATGATTCTTTAGTAAGCTAAATCGATTTAGAATAGTCTTTGTCAGCTCACACACTGTCAATTACTGTTTCGCCAGCCAATGCGATTTAAAAATTTCGTTAATCAGCTTCTTTTAATTTAATGATTCTTTAATCAGCTAATTCAATTTAAAATATATTTTATCAGCTCCCGTGTAATCAATGATACTTTAGTCAGCGAAATCGTTTTAAAACCTTTCTATTCAGCATTAATGCAATGAGTGATTTAAAATGACTATCAAAATGAATGTGTTTTTATCTAGTGAATTCGGTTTAAAATGGATCTACTCGATTCCATGGAATAATTGAGAATTTACCAGCCATTTCGGGTTAAAATAGTTTTTATCAGTTTATGCGCAATCAATAAACGTTAAAGCAGTCAATACAATTTAAATTGGCTTTTTTGCTCATGTGCAATCAATAACTGATTATATAATTCATCAGATTATACTTTTTTTATTATCTCCTACGCAGGAATTGTTTGTTCAAACCGTCAATTAAATTTTGAATAGCTTTTATCAGTTCCACGCAATCGAATACGGTTTAACGTTACAAATCTATTTCAAATACATTTTATCAGCTTCTACACATTTAATGATTGATTGTTCAGCTTTTATTCATTTCAAATTATGTTTTATCGGCTTCCGCGTAATAAAGGATTGTTTTGTCAGTCAAGTCTGATTAAAATAATGAATATCATCTCACGCGTAATCATTTAATTAAGAAGCAGCCAAAGTGGTTTAAAACGGCTTCAATCAGCTTCGTTGCCAATGTCTAAGTCAGCGAATTAGATTTAGCATAGATTTTGTTAGCCCGAGCGCAATAAACGATTGTTCAGTCTGCCATTTCGATGTAAAAAAGCTTTTATGAGTTTCGGAGAAATATTAGTGTGTTTAAAACAAGTTCGAGTGTTTGAAGTAAACACCAATCCCATCAGACGTCGAAAAACATAGCAAAACCACCGTCGGTCAATTAAATTTTAGAAAGCTTTTATCAGCTCCCGTGCAATAAAAGATCCTTTCACTAGCCATTTCGATTTCAAATGGCTTTTATTAGCTACTGTGAAACAAATGATTAGTTTAGGCTACTAAAATCACACACTAAAATGCTGATACCACCAGATTTATGCAATTTTGATCAAACTCCGCTTAATTATACAGCAGATAAGACTATCAAGAAGATTCAATGAAACCCATTTAATTCAAATAAAAATCAGATTTACATCAACTTTTGGATTTAAAGCATCATTTAACCTGCACAATAAATTTGGAAAAAAAGAAAAGAAAGCTAAATATAAGAAAAGCTAAATATATTATACTGATGAATTCACATGTTGAAAAAAAGTTAAAACTTTGAGCTCGATAACTGTATGTGGGGGGTTAATGGTGTCAGTCATAAGTATTTAAATATGTTAATACTGTAAGCGAAAAAGTTTATGAAACTAGTTGACGCGTTAGTTCCAAAAAAGCCTATCGGAGAAATAATTTTATCAACAATTTTTCTACAATGATTAGAAGGTATCGTTTAAGGAATAATTATTATTTCATTATTTAGGAAATCGTACTCTAGTTACCTTTGTTTAAAATTATTTTATTATCTTAAAAAATTTACAATATGGAGATAAACGAAACATTGGTAACTTAAATCAATTTAAAATATACATTTTCAATTTAAAGTAGTAATAGAATGCAATTTTGCTCTACTATGCACTGAAATTTAAGTACAAATCAAATATATTTATAATTATAGCGCTAATCATACGAAATGTTTAAAAAGGTGTATAAATATCTCTTATTCAAAATTATTCTAATTTATTTATGTTATGTTAATCAAGGGTTCCTTTTAAAAACGAAAAACTTGTGGTTTAACTTATACTTGTATATTATCATTATCAAGGTATATATTAACGAATCCAGATGAATGGCTTTAGATTCTCGTAGAAATAAGATTTATTAATAAATGCTATTCCATGGAATAATTATTGTGTCTTCATATATATATATATATATATATATATATATATATATATATATATATATATATATATATATATATATATACATATATATATATATATATATATATATATATATATATGTCTGTCTACCTACCTATAAACCTTCAATCACTTATCTACCTATCTATTGATCTAGCTGATTAGTTAACAAATTATCTAGCTAAAAATCTGTCTACCAATGGTCTAACAAACTATTTTCATATCTACCTAGAAAAATTAAAAAAATTCTACATTTATCTCTTCTTCTGCCTAACTATCCATCAATTTTTCTAACTATCTATCGTTGCCTACATTTTTCGTTATACATGTCTCTCTGTTAGTGTGCATTAATGCTAACATATATATATATATATATATTAGTGTATATTTATTATTTAACTTTCTGTCTGTCTCTGAATCTAACTGAAGTTCTTCTATTCCTATCTAGTTTAATTTTCATGCATAATTAAATATACTGAAATAAAGACAGTAGTATATCTATTTATTTATTTTTGCATTGTTCAAACATTTATCTCTAGTCTATATGACTATTCCTTATTTCTGAAAATTAAATTTATCATTAAATAAGACACTAATAATTTTTTTTTAAATTACACACATAAATGTATTCCACCGGAATTTAACATTATTTTTAAATACCTTATGCAGCATATTATCTATATTTTTTGTGTCTGGTTGATAATTTTTCGATGATATATGAATATACAATAAATATAATTAAGTTTGCGATCTTGATATAATCACCTGACCCATTAAGTACATACATTTGTCAGAATAAACTACGAATTTTGTAGTGCAGTAAAGGCAATTCATCCTGTAGAAAGGTTTTATCTTCATTGGGATCTCATGACGTACTGGCCAGACTTTGCCGTGGACACGGCTCGAATCTGGCCACGTCTACTTCCAAATCTGGTGCTCTAACATCTGAGCCACAAACAAAACACAGTTTTCAAGTTATATACAAATTAATGTAACTCGGTTAGTCATTTTTATTTTAGGTAGAGCTCATATGGCATTCATTTAGACCCAAAGTTTCAACTAACCATCCCCAATCTGTCATTTTTCATCAGACACAACAGTAAATGGGGAAGTGGCATTGAATTGGACATTCATATAATTAAACGAAAATTTGTTGCGCGAGCAGTGATAAGAATTACTATAATCATATCAAGATCGCAACCTTGATTATATTAATTGTTATCACCGCCCGCGAAACTAATTTCCGTTTTAATTATGTAAATGCATTTAAAATATTTGTCATGGGTATAGTATATGTCTGATTTAAAAACATGTTTAAAGTATTAAATTTGTTGTATTGCAAAAAAGAATTTTTGTACTAAAAAAATTATAATGTGAAATTGACTGGGAGTTGCTAATATAATCAATATTTAACCCTAAATTTACAAAATAGTAATTATACGAATTGCTATTTAATAAGATACTTTCAGGTAAATTATATATATATATATATATATATATATATATACTCTACTATATATATATATATATATATATGAGATATCTCTGGAAAAGCAGAGAAAGGACTGTCAATTTCATCTGTTAATATGTTTAGTTTACGAAAATAGGAATGGTACTATCTTGCGCTAATTTAAAAATTTTTCAATATCAAATGAAGAACGATAAAATGGTAAAATCTCACGTATACAGGTATTAAGTGATATTTGGCCACTCGTCACTAGGAGACGTTAACAAGCCCTATATCTACTTTATGTTTGGATGAGTAATGTGGAAAAAGTGTACGCATAATCTCATATACGAATGTGCAAAACCTGCATTAGTAAAGCTAACTTCATATAAAGTCTAAATTCAGCTCACTATATATATATATATATATATATATATATATATATATATATATATCGAGTATGTAACAGGTACCAAAACTATAGAGATTATGTCAGTACGCGATACTAACACTATGAATGCCTAATAGGTACATTGTACCATCACTTTGGTTGCCTGTTCTGTATATGGTACAAATAAAATGGATTTTATTGTGTGCTAAAATTCAACAAAACTGAGAATTAAAACTACTTCTGAACACATTTTACTATTGCGAATTCATACACTCTGGCCTTGAATAATACTAATTATCTTTTTTCGCAGTAATCATGGCCACATTCAATTAGCTACATAATATTTATATACTGCATTTTTGTGGAGAACTAAGATATACACGAATATGTAATAGGTGTTGCACACAAATTAGTTCATATATGACTTCAAGGATAAACGAAAGTCAGCATGAACGGAGTGTATAATCTCATGTGAACGTTCTTTCCGTGCTAACTTTGACTCCTCAGTAAGGGACTATATTAAGCTCTATGTCCACTATATGTATTTGGCTGAGGAATGTTGGAAAACTGGACACTACAATCTCCTAGACCATTGTGTAAACCTGCAGTAGCAAAGCTACCTTCATTAAAAAACTCCGACAATGTATAATCTACATATACCGAACCTATAAAGGGAAAGAGCACTGCGGTTTTTAATAGAAGCTAAATTAAACATAAATTGAGAAATTCCACCTATTCTGAACAATTGTTTATCAAAAACACCCGTACACATTTGTTTCGACTTGTACTGTAGTAATAAAAAAATCGTTCAGAAAAATAAAGTATTTGCATATTCTTTGTTGCGGTGACATATTTGAACTAAATTGTTAATATGTACACATTGTAAAATACATAAATGCAAACGCTATGATTATATAACAATTTAAAATGTTTATAAAGTTAAATTGGTCCTTTAAAAGTGATTTTAATTGAAATAACCACGCCGTTTAATTATACATTTTAAATTAATTAATTTTGTGGACAAAAAAATGTGTTGACCTACATGAATTATTTTTTCTGGCCCAAAAATTATCTTACGAATAAATTGTTTCTTTATTAAGTTTCAATATAGCGCTGCGAATTTTCTTTTGCTTTTGTGTAAAGCTTCACTGAGGAGAGAAGCATACTTGTGGCTTTTACCGAAGTATTAATCAATGAGGTGTGAAGATGCTACTTGGTAAAATATTATTAATACAGGATTTAGAATAAAAATAGTTTAGGCAATGCTATAAAATGAACCTTATTTAAAGGATATACTGCCAGCGCAAATAATCTCTTTTGATACGTAGGCTCTTAAAATGTTTCATTGATATTTATTTGGAAAATATGTGGTTCTCAGCAAGCTGATTATTCACTGCCACAAGAATTTCTATTACTGAAAATAATTTATTTTTATTTGCATGAGAAATATTGGTAAGATTTGGTTTCCGGAATTTAGCATCTACCTTTTTGGTGTAATACAAAGATTGCAAAAATAGCGACTAAAATATATTTATTGGACCATGAATTTTTTGCTTAATAGTTAAATCTTATGTAGCCACAATTACACTTGTTCAAAGTCACCACTTCCGTGCGTAGTAATGCCGGAAACCACAGTGAATTTGCTAAGAAAAGGCGAGACTACGGTCATGTAAAAGAATTACTACTTGCATCTTAATTCATATTTTTGTTATAAAAATATAAATGCATCAAACGCAAACAAAAACATACACATTTTAATTTTATTTTATCTATATATATATTAATGAATGTGAATGTAAACCCCTGTTTGGCAAAAAAGACCAGGTAATTATGTTAATCAAGTTTGCGATTTTAAGATAAACACATGACCCATTATGTACATACGTTTTTCAGTATAAGATTAACATCGTATAATATATAAAAGGCATTCATCCAGTAGACTGCTATCGTCCTTATTGGAACTCATCACGTACTGTTCAGAATTTGTCGCGGACAGGACTCGTCCTCTTCGGCCAGGTAAGTTGACTGAATTAAAAACAGTTACGCAAACGATATCAGTTCCATCATTGACTGTTTTAGAAGTTGTACAACAAGATTAGATATGAACACTGCAAACTGTACACTCTGCGCTGTCACCAAAGGGAAATATCAAAACTTATGAACAGTGCTATGCGAAAGAATACATTCGGCGGAAACCAACAACAAAACCTGAGCCTGGTAAAAACACAATCCGTCCATATAAGGCTAACCAGATGTTAAACGCCACTTTGTAGTAGAAAACAATTCAACTCAATAGCTACACAGCCCCTCATCTAGACACATACTCACAAGCACTCACAAATTAACGCACAGTAACCAAAAACATTTGTATGACTAATAACGTAAATTCGACTTTTTCTTTTATTCATATTATATAAACTTATGCCTGAGCTTTTTTTAGATAGGCGCGTGTCACGTACATGTGTACAATTAATAATCTATTAGCCTATTTCTATGACATGTAATGTAATGTAGACTAATGAAGGATATCGATATTGGTATCCGACATATTTTCTATGCAAGAAACGACTGCAACTTATCCTGTGTTATTTACAACTCAAATCAAGTAATAAAGAAATATCGATTTTTCACCAATTTGTCCATAATTTTTAGTCGTAAGACTGTTGCAAAACAGTACCAGTAATACTGAAAATTAGATTAGCTCTTATTCATTTCATAATGTGGAAACCCCGAATGGAAGTTAATGAAAGATTGGAATATGAAGTTAAATTATCATGAAATAAAACGGTTATTATATATATATATATATATATATATATATATATATATATATATATATATATTAGTTTAAGAAAACTAAAATATTTTAATGTAAAAGTGGACATTATAGCTATATATATAGTTGATTGTTCCATAATTAAATATTAACCTTTCACATAACTATAAAAGGTAATTTTTACTCTGGTGTTAACAATGCTGACTTTACAAATTTACCTGTTTGCAATTTAGATATGCTTTTATATATTACTCTTATATTCCCACTCTTTAAAACGTCTTAAAAAGAATAAAAACGTTTGACATTTCTTGGTTAATTTTGCTCTTATTGAATATCGGATATCGTGTTCTTGGTTCTTATCTATCTAAATAGCAAATTGTTCTACAAATGAGAAATACATAACAATTTATAAAAATGTCTCGGTTAATCATGCTTAGTTGAATAGGGACCTAGAATCTTATTCCATAATTTGTAAAATTCTATATTATTCCAATGAACCAAAGGATCTGTTTCACAACTTGCAGAATTGTTGCTTCAGTACAGTGTGATGTTCAATGTGAAGAAAATATGGCTTAGTAGACAAATTGTCCTCTTAAGACTAAACGATCAATAATTGCACGGGTGATGGTAACAATTCATGAAATAAAGTTTGCGAGCTTATAGTGAACACCAATCCCATTGTATTTAACCAGTCATCGAACAACTAAGCAAATCTTGCGTTAGTTTTGCTATTTTGATCGACGACATGATAAATACAATGTGATTGGTGTACAATTCAATCTCGCAAATTTGACTTAAAGAATTGTTACCACCACGCGTGCAATCATTGATTGTATAACTGTTTTACCTATTTACATACGTGGCAAAAACTGCAAAAAGTTAATGTTCTTGACTGTATAGAAATTGTGCAGCTGATGTTTCCAGTCATGTTCAATGTGAGCGGGACTACTAGAGGAAGGTTATTTGTCGTCGTGCCCTGATAATGATCATAGAAGGTCGAAACGCGTCAGTGCGTGCGACTGGCAGTAGTTTTGCTATGTTGTTGAGCGACTAGTTAAATACAATAAGATTGGTGCTTACTTTAAGCTCGTAAACTTGATGTAAAGAAAAAATTCCGTTTTTATCTGCATATTACTTATATATATATATATATATATATATATATATATATATATATATATATATATATATATATATATATATATATATATATATATATATATATACGATTTTTTGCTACATGGTTCATTTCATTTAATAGACGAGCAATTACATTTATCATAATTAGACTTTCTAGCATATATTCTGGTCAACAATTTAGGTTTCGATTTTTCCTCTAGCGAATAACAGTTCAGAGAGGTTAGCGATATTCGACATCATAAAATTCTCATAAATGATAATAAAATGGTAAACTTAATGCACAATCGATTTCTTGACTGCATTAATAAGATTTCAATTTTACAGACCTGAATAAGTGACAGACTAACTAACTACAAAGATAGTTATTTAAATAATTAAATGAATTATTGACAGAACGGCGGATTTATAATCAATCGGTTAATAGGCCTAATATAAAATTGATTGACTATCACATTAGGGGATTTTAATTGCAATAGCTAGATTTCTGCTCGGTTTATTAAAAAAAATAAAGATTTAATAATAGAAGGATTGGCATTATGTCATTGCGGTAATAAATTTTGCTACTGGTTGACATTATTTTCTATGAATTTATGTAAACTTTTATATTTTTTCATTTCTAAATTGACGAAAACGAAGGAAAATCTGCGTTTTAGTCGACACTTTCGGTTATATTTACATAACCTCATGCAATACTTAACAATAGCCAATGAAATAATCATGACAGATTATTGACCAAAACTAACGAGGGAATACTCAATTAAGTGTAGTTTATCAGTTCCAACGTAATTGCATTCTTGGCGGGTCGCTTTACGGTATTGGGCAGGTGTATATATAAATGAAATCAATTATCCCAATTTTTCTTTAAATCAAATTTGCTAGCTTGAACTAATTACAAATCCCTTTTTATTTAACCAGTTGTCGAGCAACATAGCAAAACTACCACCGCCAATCACTACACACTCACGCGTTTGGAACTTTTATGATGATGATCAAAGTACGACGGAAAATTGTCTAGCGAGGATCAAATAAGTAATTCATATATATATATATATATATATATATATATATATATATATATATATATATATATATATATATATATATATAACAAATTAGTTATGCGGCTCACACATCTAGTGGTCTCGAAATCGTAGTACTTGATTGTAAATATCGGCACCGCAATATTTCCTGTTTCTGTCCTGAACATTAGCTTTTCACTTTTCTCCACACTACACACCACACATACAAACACACACACACACAAACACACACATATATATATATATATATATATATATATATATATATATATATATATATATATATATATACATAATACAATTAAAGAAATCTATGATTGCATAGTGTTTATGTGGTTTATTTAGTAAGTTTATTGAACTTCAAGTAAATAACAATCCCATTGGATTAAACTCTTCTTCAACCAAACTTGCAAAACTACCGCCAACTATATGCTTCAGAGCTATAGAGCTACCTGATTACACCACGGAAACCGCAAATGGCGTCAATAAGTATAACCCATACGCATATAAGACCACGCACATATATGAGTTTTACAAGTTTGAATCAAAATGACGAGGTGCGACATACGTGGCCGCAGAAGCACCTGATAATACTGTGAACGAAATTGTAGTCTAATTGATGCAATCTAAGAGAGTATCTGAGTTATACTAAATGTGTAAAAATAAATTTTCTTAATCATTTTATAAATAAAATTAATATCTGATTTATAAATCATTATTATTCTACTATTTACTGACTACATATATAATGGGTATAGTGTGTATTGCCGGCTATTTTGATGAGTCACCAATAAGCACGAAACACTTGTGTACATGTGAGTATACCATTCTTTCATACTGACTTTTGTTGAACAAATTTGATACTGGGCACGTCACTTCCAATACAGAGTTGCATATATATACCTTGATAATGCTGTATTTCCATTTTAATGATTATGATGTTTTAAACTCCAGACAGTGTTTGAGGACAGTTCACAACATGCGATACATATCGAAATTTGGTTCACAATAAATTGTTCAAAATTACTTAATCCGTCGAAAATTATAAAATTTTAAAAAATAACAAAAGGTTTATAGACAAACAATTTGCGATTATACAGACAAACAGAGAAACCACGACAAATTGTGGATCACAGATAATGAATAATTTTTTCTGATTCTTTGTGGTTCGTTGCAAATTATGTAACACCGTTGTCCAGCGCGCAGCTTGGACAACTTACATATTGGAGTACTAATTAAGATGAAATGTGATTTAATCCTTGTGTTATATAGATTATGTTCTATGCATATAATGAGACAATTATCGATAAATTATGGACTTCAACACATACTCATCTAGCAGTGTATGATTGTGATATTACATACGATGTTTTAAGACTTTAGCGTAATTATTAATCCGAGCTATCTGGAGCGACTTAAAATTTATTCACCTAAGTATTGTATATATCGATCTTATCCAAAATGTGAAGCGGATCGTATGACCGCCTCAAGGCGTAATATTGTTTACTACAACAAAGTGATCACTGTTTATAAATCAAGTAAAGTTTAATAATATTTAATAGTCTCATATGTGTATTTTTAGACGTCTTTTTACTCGAAGCGTACACCAAAAGGTCACCTGCATTATTTGTATAATTTGTTACGTATCTAATTGATTTTAGTTGTAAATTGGATTTTTTTTATCTGACAGTAATATTCGGTCACTGCTGACTGGGTCAAACTAACTTGGCCAAACGGTTTCTAATGCTCAGTTGTTACAGCAACAGATTCCGAAGTAGACGTGTCCAGGTTCGAGCACTCTTCGCAGAAAATTCTGGACTGTACATGATGATTTCCCAATAAAGACGAAACCGATCACCTGGATGTGTAGCCTTTTCTACAACAAAAATTACCTGTTTTATACTGAAAAATGTCCACAAATAATTGGTCAGGTGTATATATCAAGAATAAAGTAATTGTTATCATCGCCCGCACAACCAATGTTCATTTAAATATCTAATACTAAGTTACCTAAAGAGGCTTAACCAACATCAAATTTTATTCAATAAGTTTTTATACAGAGCAAGGAATAAATGACGCAAATAATCAACAGCTCTGCTAAATAATCCACTAGTCGATGTTTAAAGCGGTACAATTTGCCCAAAATGTGCGAATCTACTAGTTGATATTTAATGCACAACTTATTCATTCGATATTGTTCACTTAGGCATAACTGCTAGCGTGAGTACAAAAGAGGACAGGCAAACACGATAAAAATCTGCAAGCAAACAACAATGACTGACCTACCTGGCTATTGTGATATACTTCCCAGCGTAGAGATACTCGAATAAGGCATTAAACCTCACCTCTCTACTTATTGGCAAGTCATTAATGCAATCTAGTTGAGTAGTTATCTTGACAAAAAATCGTATCCCTTTAGTCCTTCCTTACATGATGGCAAACGCGTGCGAAAAATAATTCGGCTAACACAAAGTGCATACAACAAGGCGTGTCTATTAAATGAGATTTTTTGAGGGAAAAGCTCGCAATTAAATTTGTTTGTTGAAGAACGGAAAGTAAAAGTTGATTCATGCGTTAAAGTTTTCTTCTTGCTTCGTATTTAAGAACAGTAAAGGAAGTAATCTTCGTAGCTAGTTTACTTTTTGAAAACACGCGATGTTTATCGAACATTCCTATTATGTGGGATAGAAAAACTCGAAGAATAAGTCTAAAATGTGCAGGATACACCTAATAAGAAGCGAATTATTATCAAAGTTGAACGGGCATATAAGAATGTAGAATATAGAAGAAATGCCGGAAATCGTTTGAAAATAACAATGGTGAAAATGCCAGTAAGATAAGCGTTATATATATATATATATATATATATATATATATATATATATATATATATATATATACATTTGCGTTAACCATTATGCACATATCCAAAACACATTTTAACACTTGGATTTATTCCGGTTAGGTTCACAGGAAAACAATACCATTTAGTCACATTTAACGGCAATGCTTTTATTATAATTATTCTGCGAATACACAAAAAACTTATTACGCGAAATTAATTTATAAAATACATTTAATATTACAAAGTACCGTTTTACTGGAGATATAGGCTAAAAGAGAATTTATGATTAAATATAAAATGAATCCGAAATGTTAAAAGAGGCGGAAATGAAAAAAAGCGCAGTTTAACATGGAGTTTGGATAGCCAAATGGTAATGCAGTGCATAAACAAAATGATTTTGCTTGTACAGATGCTGCAAACTTCGATTAATCTAAATAGCTTCCAAATTGGAAAGCATGCCAACAAATTTATATTTTATTAAAATTTAAAAACGATTTTGATGCATGTCGCAATGCGCCGCTTAGGAGATAGCGGGCATTCCGCTTTTGCACTGAAACATTTTTCAGAAGACTTAGTTACGATAACATCTACCACCAAACTTCCTCTACCCGGTGTGAAAGATAGATAGAGTAGAAGTATAAGCTCATGCACAAAATTATACTTTCCTTTCATGCTGATCATAATTGAATAATTTTTTGCTAGGTGCGCAAAACCTAAAACATCATTGCATACGTATTAGTCCTCCGCTACAAACAGTATGTAGTTGTTATATATTAAATTGAATGATGTCATGATTTCTGCGAAATGTGATAGCTGATATCGATCAATACCAGAGTTTATGGATCTACTGAAGCAACATGTATTCAGAAATAGTTGTAATTTTTAATTTTGGTAAACTATAGCATACATTGAAATCCATCTTATTGGTAACATCTATTTTCTCGACAACCATAGTGTTAATAAAATATACGTTTTCGGTACTATAATGTTGGTATCGAGTAATGGCACAATAGCCATAGCGTTGGTATTCTTTACAAACACGGTATATATATTATAAGGAGTGAGCTAGAGTTGAAGTCGTAATGTCGAAGACTTTATATGATGTTCGCGTCACTACTGCAGGTTAACACATTCGTATAGGAGATTTTACCATTCTTTTTTTAGCAGTCTTTATCCAAATACTGGCTCCATCTGATAAGTTGCCAGTAATTACGAAATGAATGTGCACGAGATTATACTTTCCGTTCATGCTGTCTTTGATTTATCCTTTTGGTTATAATTGAACTTATTTGTTACTTGGTGCGCAACGATTGATAAATAATTCCATATATATATATATATATATATATATATATATATATATATATATATATATATATATATATATATATATATATATATATATATACTCTATATTCGTTCCCCGTCACAGACATTATGTAAATGATGCATATTTTTTGTGCTTATTTCAGCGTAGTCAGCGTAGCTTTAAAAAATGATCACTTGGGACATACGAGTAGAGCTCGGGCGAAAAGAAAATGTCGTTTTTTAACTGTGTTTACATGCATGCTTTATATTAAATGTGTAAATCTGTATGTTATTTATTTCTCAATTCAAATGAAAGCTGCCTAAAAATGTCTCAACAAATGTCTTTCAATAATTTGAACTCCATTTATATCATTAAATGAACATTGGTTGAGAGGGCGGTTACAACAATTAATTATATCAAGTTTTTGATCTTGATATTAACACCTGTCCCATTAGGTAAATGCATTTGTGAGTATAAAATAAGTATTAAATAATGTTGAAAAGAAAAATTTAAACCAATAAACGGATTTCGTCCTTATTGGGAACTCATCATATGCTGTCCACGGCAAATTCTGGACAGTACTTGATGATTTGCAAATAAGGAAGTAACCGGTCAACTGGATGAATAGCCTTTGCAACATTATACAGTGCTTGGTTTTTACAGACAAATGTATGCAATATTACCATTTCATATTTAACATTCGTACTTAATTTATAAAAAATACCTGAATGCGGAAACCATGCTATATTTCTAAAAGTCTATATCATATATACAATTGCAATTAAAATAACGTGAAATAAATGTACACCAATGATTTGTAACCGGGCCAAATCTCGCACTTGACACATTTAAGTGTATAATAAAGTTACTCAAGTGTCGCCAGATAGCCACAAGCTTCTCTAGCGTTGAACAGCCTTGACCGTTATATATATATATATATATATATGTATAATATATATATATATATATATATATATATATATATATATATATATATATATATATATATATATATAGCAGACAAAAGTACTGTTTATCAAAGCTCACATATTACTAGTTTGCATTACAGAAGAGCGCTAAGTAGGTTGGAACATGTAAAAGTTAAAATATTCTTGGAGCCTTCATTATTTCAAAGGTAAATTTATCAGATGTATCGTTTTTATCGAAATAATTGACAAACACTGCAACCTATAAAGTTTTAAGCCCAGAAAATTGGAACGCTTTCACAAAATTAAAAATGGATGCCCGACCTACAATAATATGCATATAATTTATTTGGCGACTTCATAAGTGACTTTATACAATCAATGCTATGTGTGCAACCTACCTATTAGTTTTTGACAAAAATAAAATGCAGGATAAATAAATAATGTAAACAATATTTTTTGTTCGTGAATTTATGGAATAATGGCTTTAGTAATTCTGCATTTGTGCTACATAAAATTTCCCGCATACCACCAGAATGAGCATTCATATTATAAATTGATTCCTTTCGTTTAATACGGAACGATTCAATTAGAAATAATCTCTGGTCCATTAGATGGCTAACTTATTTCATGAGTAGTACTTAAGATAATCCAACATTATATGTGTGTGCAAATATGACGAAAAATATTTGACAGATAGCATTTATTATGATTATATTAAATATGAACTTACGCTTAAGGCAATACATATATAAATAGCTGTGCTCTTATTAATAAAAATGCAAAAGATATATCAGAAAATTAAGTTATCTTTAAGACACAGACTGTTTCCTTTTTTGCATAAATTATACATTCATGTTTGTTAAACTTAAACTTATAACATTGATAGTTAATTTTATTGATAGATATGTATTATTAACAAAATTGGAAATATTAAATTACTCTACATTAGACTAATTTTGCATTTAAAAAGTGAATTATTAACCCACTCGTTTTATATGACAACATTCTGATCATTTTAAAATTAGTGGCCAGTTTTACCTTGGTAGCAACAAGAACTGTCAAATTGGGCGAAAACGTTGGTACGGTTGATAAAAGCCCAATAATATATAAACATCAGTTGGTCAAGCAAGTTTATCATTATTACTTTAGGTAGTTCACTTAAATAGCTATTAGTAGTTTTATTGGAAACAGAGTCAATAAATAAAACTTGAAGTAAATATTTACATCCTTATTCGTTCTAATATTGACGCGCGCTCGTTTGGAAGTTAGATTATCCAATGCAACAAATGGCGATAAATTTAACATTGCTAATGGATGATTTTTTGAGAAATGATTATGAAAACTGATTTTATTGTAAATATTATAGAATACTGACGGTAGCAAGGAAACGCATAACTATAAACTTAAAGCATCCGGTTCAAATATTTTCCACGGCAATTTCAGATATTTATTAGTAATACCAAATAAGGATAAATGCGGTCAAATTGGTAAATTGTATTTTCAAACTAATGCAACAACTGACTTATACCGGATATATATATATATATATATATATATATATATATATATATATATATATATATATATATATAAAAGTAATATTGAGTGACAAGGTTTCAATTTCGAAAAGTTACTCAATAAATGCCTTAATAAAGAATTATAAACATTCATAATGAATTTGATATTGAGCGTTATTTAGAATTTTTTTTTCTGATAATATATGTTTGTCAAGAAATAGCCGAAGCTAAATTTCCTTATTACTTGTGTTTTATTTTTAAGAATCATTGTAAAAATGTAAAAGAAATTGGCATTAGTTAAATATATGACTTCATAGCATGGTTGACAAATAAGAAAATTACACGTGGAACAAAATTTATTCTTCAGAAATTATTTTAAATATAATATATTATATGTAATATATCACTGTCTAGATAGCAGAAAAATAATAAAAGAGATTTAGGCACAATATTTGTCTACCCTTAAGAATAGAAGTATTTTTGGTCAGCTTTCAAGACATGACTTCAATCAATCACCTATATTTTGTAACATTTATTCCTTATTTATTTGTAACAATTTTGTATCTTTTCCGTTGTCTGTTTGATGACATTATGCTACATGGCTTAATGGATGTTATCTAGATTCAAATAAGAAATTATTGATAATTATTATAATTCAAATTAGACTTTAGCAAAATTAAACTGATTGCCATTAGTGATGAAAACGCGACATGGGTGGAAAATTGAAAATTGTAAAATTATCAGATGCAGGAACAAATATCCGAAAAAGGGGTATATTTTACGAGCTAGTGGAAGAAAAATTAGTTGCGATTTTTATAATTGGACATATGTAAATTTTTGTGTATTAGATGAACTAAGTCTTTTTGCAAGAATGAAATTTTTGATGTTTTTGCCGACAGTTATGAAGAAAGATAAAGCAAGAATTTTGAACAAATTGGAAAAAGATGTAAAACCTGGAGTTTTGTGTGATTTAATACCGACCGATCTTGATAAGCGTGTGCTTAACTTATCAAAAGTGCCAATCGATCAGCTAACAATGGAGGCACTATCGATGGGCCGAAATTATGGAATACATCCTTCTAATAAATGCAATGTTGATTTTGAGGCAGCATTTGAATTGTTATTTGAACAAACAGCTGACTTGGAGCCTACCAGTATTGATTATAAAAATTGGTTCAAGGCTACACTAGTTGATCAGGCTTCACACTTGAAATCGTCTAAATGTGCAGAGCAGCATGCGTTGACACAGCAGCATCTAAATGCACTTAGAAATATCAGCAGAAATGCAGACATCAAAATACTACGCGCTGATAAAGGAAAGAGCGCAGTTATAATGGACAAATCTGAATACGTACAAAAGATGGAAAACGTGTTAAATGACAATACAAAATTCACACGTCTAGACGATAAATCAGATGAAATAGACAAGGTGGAGCGCAAAGTAATTAATGAAATTAAGATTTTGACAGATGCCGGATTTATTGATGAGGCCACTGCACAGAAGCTCAAGCCAGTTGGATCATCTACACCAATAATGTACGGATTACCAAAAACACACAAAAGAGGTTGTCCTATGAGGCCAATTTTATCAATGGTAAATTCTCCGTTTCATGCACTAGCTAAATGGCTAGTTCGTTTACTTGAACCATTACGTAAACTACTAGGTAATTATTCGGTTGCCGATTCGTTTGAGTTTGTAAACAAAATTCAAGATATAAATGTTAAAAACAAGATTATGGTATCTTTTGATGTTACGTCTTTGTTTACAAATGTTCCAATTGATGAAACCATTGACATTATAGTCAAAGCGGTAGAACACGATATATTACCATCGCCG
Organism: Eudiplozoon nipponicum; assembly: GCA_029291075.1. Taxonomy (NCBI): domain Eukaryota; kingdom Metazoa; phylum Platyhelminthes; class Monogenea; order Mazocraeidea; family Diplozoidae; genus Eudiplozoon; species Eudiplozoon nipponicum. Next base: position 14,062 of record JAQBSW010001328.1, on the reverse strand, counting down.
GTGCCAGGTCAAACTCTACGCAAGCTTATCTTATTATGCACGAAAGACGTACGATTTCGTTTTAATGGAAACATCTACAAACAGACTGATGGTGTCGCAATGGGAAGCCCCTTATCTCCAGTGTTGGCTGAGATTTTTCTAGGGCACCTAGAAAATACATCATTAAAGAGTGACATAAGTAAATGTGCTCAATATATACGGTACGTGGATGATATATTTCTTGTACTTAAAAACAGGTCGCAATCACGAACATTGCTTCAAAGTTTCAACAAAGCACATAAGAATATCGGTTTCACGTCAGAGCACGAGAAAGATGACTGTCTGCCTTTCCTAGATGTACTATTAAAGAAAGAAACTAATGGTAAATTAAACAGAACAATTTACCATAAACCAACATGGTCTGCACAGTATTTGCATTACAGCAGTTTTGTGCCATTTCAATATAAATTATCAACAGTTCGTGGTTGCTTCTCAAGAATTGACAGGTTGGTTAGTCAAGATTCTAAAGAAAATGAATATAATAAGGCAATTAACGATTTAATGTCTAATGGCTATCCCAGACAATTAATTGAATCAATTATAAAAAGGGGAGTTAACCAGAAACAGACGTACTATGGGCCAGAAAAGAAAACCGTCTACCTAAACATCCCATTTAAGGGGGATGCAGTTTCCCGAATGGCACAAAAGAAAGTTGAAGCAGCATTGACACGCACATTTAATGCAGCCAAACTACGAGTGTTATTTAGGGTAACACACTTGCCTTTACCAGCAATCAAAGAGAAACAGCCGTTAATGTCGATATCAAATATTATTTACCAATATACATGCGCAAGTTGTCGATCAACTTACGTAGGCCGATCGACCAGACGGTTAATTACTCGAATGAGAGAACATTGCAACTTGAACGCCTGTTTTAAATCAAATGGTGAATACACGTCTGCTATTGCGCAACACATCATCGAAACAACGCACGTATGTTCTCCAGACGTAGCATTCAAAGTAATTACTAAATGCAGAAACAAAAGGGAGCTAGCCACATACGAAGCCTTATGGATAAACAAATTGCAGCCGGATTTATGTAAGCAGAAGAAGCACGTACAAGCATTGAGTTTGAACTGGATGTGACGCACGCAATTTGATTGGTTTCTATTTTTCACACTCGCTTTGTTCACGTATTTCTATCTTGTTTTGCTTTCCAATTTATATATAAAGATATGTTCATGAGTAGATATTTGAGAAGACCATGCGAAAGAAAATTTTCTTATATCTGATAAAATTTCTTTGTGTTTTTGCACATAAAAAGGGTACAATGAATTATTTTTAAATTTGTATTGCCTTTATATGTATATGCGGCGCAAGCTACAAAAATTTAAGATTCGTGTCTGCATAGCAATTGTGCATCCGACATTTCCAGTCAAGTTCAACGTATGCGAGACTGCTGGATGTGAGAGCCGCATATCTAAATTTGATTTTCATATATATTCAATGCGGTTTGATCCTCGATAGTCAGTTTGCCGTCGTACTCTGATGATCATCGAGGAAGGTCGAAACGCGTCAGTGCGTTGCGGCTGGCGGTAGTTTTGTTCTGTTGTTCGACGACTGGTTAAATTCAATGGGATTGGTGTTTACTTCAAGCTCGCAAACTTGATTTAAAGAATTGTTACCACCACCCGCGCAATCAATTATTGTTAAATTGTGTTGCCTATATATGTATATGTGGCGAAGGCTGCAAACACTTAATGTTCGTGACTGCATAGAAATTGTGCAGCCGACATTTCCAGTCAAGTTCAATGTATGCAAGACTGCTAGATGTGAGAGCCGCATATCTAAATTCGATTTCTATATATATTCAATGCGGTTTGATCCTCGATAGTCAGTTTGCCGTCGTACTCTGATGATGATCAAGGAAGGTCGAAATACGCCAGTGAGTTGCGGCTGGCGGTAGTTTTGTTATGTTGTTCAATGACTGGTTGAATAAAATGGGATTGGTGTTTACTTCAAGCTCGCAAACTTGATTTAAAGAATTGTTACCACCACCCGCGCAAACAATTATTGTTAAATATTATTGCCTATATATGTATATGTGGCGAAAGCTACAAAAAGTTAATGTTCGTGTCTGCATAGAAATTGTGCAGCCGACATTTCCAGTCAAGTTCAATGTATGCGAGACTGCTAGAGGTGAGAGCCGCATATCTAAATTTGATTTCTATATATATTCAATGCGGTTTTATCCTCGATAATCAGTTTGCCGTCGTACGCTGATGATGATCAAGGAAGGTCGAAACGCGTCAGTGCGTTGCGGCTAGAGGTAGTTTTGTTATATTGTTCGACGACTGGTTAAATACAATGGGATTGGTGTTTACTTCAAGCTCGCAAGCTTGATTTAAAGCATTGTTACCACCACCCGCGCAATCAATTATTGTTTAATTGTATTGTCTATATATGTATATGTGGCTAAAGCTGCAAACAATTAATGTTCGTGTCTGCATAGAAATTGTGCAGCCGACTTTTCCAGTCAAGTTCAATGTATGCAAGACTGCTAGAGGTGAGAGCCGCATATCTAAATTTGATTTCCATATATATTGAATGCGGTTTGATCCTCGATAGTCAATTTGACGTCGTACTCTGATGATGATCAAGGAAGGTCGAAACGCGTCAGTGCGTTGCGGCTGGCGGTAGTTTTGTTATGTTATACTACGACTTGTTAAATACAATTAGATTGGTGTTTTTGCTTCAAGCTCGTAAACTGGACTTAAAGAATTGTTACCACCACCGGCGCAAACAATTATTGTTAAATTGTATTGCCTATATATGTTTATGTGGCGAAAGCTACAAAATGTTAATGTACTTGTCTGCATAGCAATTGTGCAGCCGACATTTCCAGTCAAGTTCAATGTATGCGAGATTGCTAGAGGTGAGAGCCGCTTATCTAAATTTGATTTCCACATATATTCAATGCGGTTTGATCCTCGATAGTCAGTTTGCCGTCGTACTCTGATGATGATCATGGAAGGTCGAAACGCGTCAGTGCGTTGCAGCTGACGGTAGTTTTGTTATGTTGTTCGACGACTGGTTAAATACAATGGGATTGGTGTTAACATCAAGCTCGCAAACTTGATTTAAAGAATTGTTACCACCACCAGCGCAAACAATTATTGTTAAATTATATTGCCTATATATGTATATGTGGCGAAAGCTACAAACAGTTTATGTTCCTGACTGCATAGAAATTGTGCAGCCGACATTTCCAGTCAAGTTTAATGTATGCGAGACTGCTAGAGGTGAGAGCTGCATGTCTAAATTTGATTTCCGTGTATATTCACTGCGGTTTTGCTCCTCGATAGTCAGTTTGCCGTCGTACTCTGATGATGATCAAGGAAGGTCAAAACGCGTCAGTGCGTTGCGGCTGGCGGTAGTTTTACTGTTGTTCGACGACTGGTTAAATACAATGGGATTGGTGTTTACTTCAAGCTCACAAACTTGATTTAATAAATTGTTACCACCACCCGCACAAACAATTATTGTTAAATTGTATTGGTTATATATGTATATGTGGCGAAAGCTGCAAACAGTTAATGTTCGTGACTGCATAGAAATTGTGCAGCCGACATTTCCAGTCAAGTTCAACGTATGCGAGACTGCTAGAGGTGAGAGCCGCATATCTAAATTTGATTTCCATATATATTCCATGTGGTTTGATCCTCGATAGTCAGTTTGACGTCGTACTCTGATGATGATCAAGGAAGGTCGAAACGCGTCAGTGCGTTGCGGCTGGCGGTAGTTTTGTTATGTTGTTCGACGACTAGTTAAATACAATGGGATTGGTGTTTACTCCAAGCTCGCAAACTTGTTTTAAATAATTGTTACCACCACCCGCGCAATAAATTATTGTTAAATTGTATTGCCTATATATGTTTATGTGGCGAAAGCTGCAAACAGTTAATGTTCGTGACTGCATAGAAATTGTGCAGCCGACATTTCCAGTCAAATTCAATGTATGCAAGACTGCTAAAGGTGAGAGCCGCACATCTAAATTTGATTTCCATATATATTCAATGCGGTTTGATCCTCGATAGTCAGTTTGCCGTCGTACTCTGATGATGATCATGGAAGGTCGAAACCCGTCAGTGCGTTGCGGCTGGCGGTAGTTTTGTTATGTTGTTCGACGACTGGTTAAATACAATGGGATTGGTGTTTACTTCAAGCTCGCAAACTTGATTTAAAGAATTGTTACCACCACCCGCGCAAACAATTATTGTTAAATTGTATTGCCTATATATGTATATGTGGCGAAAGCTACAAAAATTTAATGTTCGTGTCTGCATAGCAATTGTGCAGCCGACATTTCCAGTCAAGTTCAATGTATACGAGACTGCTAGAGGTGAGAGCCGCATATCTAAATTTGATTTCCATATATATTCAAAGCGGTTTGATCATCGATAGTCAGTTTGCCATCGCACGCTGATGATGATCAAGGAAGGTCGAAACGCGTCAGTGCGTTGCGGCTGGCGGTAGTTCTGCTATGTTGTTCGACGACTGGTTAAATACAATGGGATTGATGTTTACTTCGAGGTCGCAAAATTGATTTAAAGAATTGTTACCACCAGCCGCGCAAACAATTATTGCTAAATTATATTGCCTATATATGTATATTTGGCGAAAGCTACAAAACGTTAATGTTCGTGTCTGCATAGCAAATGTTCATCCGATATTTCCAGTCAAGTTCAACGTATGCGAGACTGCTAGATGTGAGAGCCGCATATCTAAATTTGATTTTCGTATATATTTAATGCGGTTTGATCCACGATAATCAGTTTACCGTCGTAATCTAATGATCATCAAGTAAGGTCGAAACGCGTCAGTGCGTTGCGGCTGGCGGTAGTATTGTTCTGTTGTTCGACGACTGGTTAAATTCAATGGGATTCTTGTTAACTTCAAGCTGGAAAACTTTATTTAAGAATTGTTACCCGTCGTAATCTAATGATCATCAAGGAAGGTCGAAACGCGTCAGTGCGTTGCGGCTGGCGGTAATTTTGTTCTGTTGTTCGACGACTGGTTAAATTCAATGGGATTCGTGTTAACTTCAAGCTGGCAAACTTGATTTAAGAATTGTTACCACCACCCGCGCAAACAATTATTGTTACATTTTATCGCCTATATATGTATATGTGGCGAAAGCTACAAAAAGTTAATGTTCGTGTCTGCATAGCAATTGTGCAACCGACATTTCCAGTCAAGTTCAATGTATGCGAGACTGCTAGAGATGAGAGCCGCATATCTAAATTTGATTTCCATATATATTCAATGCGGTTTGATCCTCGATAGTCGGTTTGCCGTCGTACTCTGATGATGATCAAAGAAGGTCGAAACGTGTCAGTGCGTTGCGGCTGGCGGTAGTTTTGTTATGTTGTTCGACGACTGGTTAAATACAATGGGATTGGTGTTTACATCAAGCTCGCAAACTTGATTTAAAGAATTGTTACCAGCACCCGCGCAATCAATTATTGTTTAAATTGTATTGCCTATATATGTATATGAGGCGAAAGCTGCAAACAGTTAATGTTCGTGACTGCATAGAAATTGTGCAGCCGACATTTCCAGTTAAGTTCAATGTATGCAAGACTGCTAGAGGTGAGAGCCGCATATCTAAAATTGATTTCCATATATAGTCAATGCGGTTTGATCCTCGATAGTCAGTTTGCCGTCGTACTCTGATAATGATCAAGGAAGGTCGAAGCGCGTCAGTGCGTTGCGGCTGGCGGTAGTTTTGTTATGTTGTTCGACGATTGGTTAAATTCAATGGGATTGGTGTTTACTTCAAGCTCGCAAACTTGATTTAAAGTATTGTTACCACCACCCGCGCAATCAATTATTTTTTAAATTGTATTGCCTATATATGTATATGTGGCGAAATCTGCAAACAGTTAATGTTCGTGACTGCATAGAAATTGTGCAGCCGACATTTCCAGTCAAGTTCAATGTATGTGAGACTGCTAGAGGTGAGAGCCGCATATCTTAATTTGATTTCCATATATATTCAATGCGGTTTGATCCTCGATAGTCAGTTTGCCGTCGTAGTCTGATGATGATCAAGGAAGGTCGAAACGCGTCAGTGCGTTGCGGCTGGCGGTAGTTTTGATATGTTGTCCGACGACTGGTTAAATACAATGGGATTGTTGTTTACTTCAAGCTCGCAAACTTGATTTAAAGAATTGTTACCACCACCCGCGCAAACAATTATTGTTAAATTGTATTGCCTATATATAGGTATATGTGGCGAAAGCTACAGACAGTTAATGTTCGTGACAGCATAGAAATTGTGCAGCCGACATTTCCAGTCAAGTTCAATGTATGCGAGACTGCTAGAGGTGAGAGCCGCATATCTAAATTTGATTTCCATATATATTCAATGCGGTTTGATCCTCGACAGTCAGTTTGCCGTCGTACTCTGATGATGATCATGGAAGGTCGAAACGCGTCAGTGCGTTGCAGCTGGCGGTAGTTTTGTTATGTTGTTCGATGACTGGTTAAATACAATGGGATTGGTGTTTACTACAAGCACGCAAACTTGATTTAAAGAATTGTTACCACCACCCGCGCAATCAATTATTGTTTAAATTGTATTGCCTGTATATGTATATGTGGCGAAAGCTGCAAACAGTTAATGTTCGTGACTGCATAGAAATTGTGCAGCCGACATTTCAGTCAAGTTCAATGTATGCAAGACTGCTAGAGGTGAGAGCCGCATATCTAAATTTGATTTCCATATATATTCAATGCGGTTTGATCCTCGATAGTCAGTTGCCGTCGTACTCTGATGATGATCATGGAAGGTCGAAACGCGTCAGTGCGTTGCGGCTGGCGGTAGTTTTGTTATGTTGTTCGACGACTGTTTAAATACAATGGGATTGGTGTTTACTTCAAGCAAGCAAACTTGATTTAAAGAATTGTTACCATCACCCGCGCAAACAATTATTGTTAAATTGTATTGCCTATATATGTATATGTGGTGAAAGCTACAAACAGTTAATGTTCGTGACTGCATAGAAATTGTGCAGCCGATATTTCAAGTCAAGTTCAATGTAGGCGAGACTGCTAGAGGTGAGAGCCGCCTATCTAAATTTGATTTCCATATATATTCAATGCGGTTTGATCCTCGATAGTCAGTTTGCGGTCGTACTCTGATGATGATCATGGAAGGTCGAAACGCGTCAGTGCGTTGCAGCTGGCGGTAGTTTTGTTATGTTGTTCGATGCCTGGTTAAATATAATGGGATTGGTGTTTACTTCAAGCACGTAAACTTGATTTAAAGAATTGTTACCACCAACCGCGCAACCAATTATTGTTTAAATTGTATTGCCTATATATGTATATGTGGCGAAAGCTGCAAACAGTTAATGTTCGTGACTGCATAGAAATTGTGCAGCCGACATTTCCAGTCAAGTTCAATGTATACGAGACTCGTAGAGGTGAGGGCCGCATATCTAACTTTGATTTCCATATATATTCAATGCGGTTTGATCCTCGATAGTCAGTTTGCCGTCGTACTCTGATGATGATCATGGAAGGTCGAAACGCGTCAGTGCGTTGCGGCTAGCGGTAGTTTTGTTATGTTGTTCGACGACTGGTTAAATGCCGTACGACGTTACAAACTCGGTTAGGGTGCTCTGAATAGAGATTAGTTACTGATATGGGGGCCCTTAAGAGGGCCTTGGCGGCGTTCGCGTAAGTTATATGTATGTAAGTTGATGTTCTGTTCCTTGGGTGGACTCTGGTTGTGGTTCCTGCTGTTGTTATCATGTGTGTTGAAGTTCTGCATTAACTGGCTCGTCTTGCTGGCTGAAGTGCAACACGGTGAGTCACGAATGTTGCCAATTGTTGGTGAAACAATTCAATATCCAGCGTAGGTATTGACAGCCGACAGCACGCACATGTGTAACACGAGGCAGAACGCAGATACGACACCTGCCTTGCATGGTAAATTACCGTGCTTAAATAGCATGCAATATGTCTACTTGCACACTATTGGTTAAACGTGGCTAAACGGCAATTTCGCTTTTTTCTCATTGGTGCAACGTAAATAAATTTGAATTTAATTTACGCAATATGTCGGCGATTGATTTGTGTTGTTACAACACTTTCCTCTCTGAAAAAAAAGAAAAAAAATTCCTCTCTGCGAGGCTAGATAAGAAATGCATGACAGAGTTCGAACCAAGTTAAGCAAAAATATGATGAACCATAAGTGTGGGCTTAAATATGCTTGTTGGTTGCTTCAACAATGATATGATGCCAGGTAACCACTAGGAATTGCTACACAAATTGTTAGCTCTAGTGGTCGGTCATAGCACGTGAGGCAAAACAGAGCAGTGTAAGTTCTTGGAGGCGCAGCGTGAAGATTTCGAGGTAAATCGCCTCTGAATTTGCCAGGTTTAAGTTAAAACCTAAGCAGGTTTGATCGTTGTCAATGTGTTTGTATACGACCAAAGGAGCTAGAGTGCTCGACGTTGTGGTCATGACATTTGTAGAGTGGTCCTTGTGCAATTGATAAAGTTGAGATATGCATTGAAAGTGGCCTGTACCATGATATGAAGCTGATCACTACTTAGCGTTGCTACACGAAAGCGTTAGCTCTAAGTAGCTGGTCATACCAAAATAGGCAGTGTAATGTCATGTGTGAGAAATACATGCAAAAATATATACATTAAAATCAAAGGTAATTGCATAAAAATATGTACACGAACATTGCCTCAGAGATGGCATAATACCAAAGAATTGTTCAAAAATGCTACACAATTGTTAGCTAAGAACAGCTGGTTATGCCACGTGAGACAAATACGAAAATTAACGTAAGGTTAAAAAATTTTATAGTTAATGTTAATGTTTTAAAAAAATTAATTACGCGTTATACAAAGCAGGTTATTGAGATTGTGGGCAGACGGAGCCTGAGACGTGTGTAGAAGGTTGAACGCCCTCAGGATCAGGTGGTTCGATAAACGGTTTCAACCTGTCTATGCTTACTGATGTCGGTGTAGCGCCTTGCATAATGATGAAGTATTTGGGTTGTTTGAGCAAAATCGGGTAAGGACCGCGATACTTTGGTTGTAGTGGTGCAACAGCATTATTGTTGCGAACGAGTACTCTCTTGCAGCTGTGGAGCTGTGGGTGAACGAAGACTGGACGAGGCGTGTCTCGGCTGCTGTTCGGACATGTTACCGAAATGAAGTCGAAGGCGGGTAGCTTCGTCTTGTGGGTCATCTTGTGCCGGTAGTAGACGAAGGAGCTGACTAGGCAGGCGTAGATCCATGCCATACAAGAGTTGTGACGCAGACGTTTTAATGGATTCTCGAGTACGAGAACACATGGCAAGCAGAACTAAAGGTAGTGCATCGACCCAGTTGCCATTAATGGACGAGGATGCTAAAGCAGCTTTGCGTTTCTTATGCATTCTCTCTACCATGCCATTAGCTTGGGGATGGTAGGCAGTCGTCTGGCGTAAGATGCATCCCATGTACCGCAAGGTGGTTTTGAAATGATCAGATGAGAAGCAATTGCCTCTGTCCGTGATGACCTCATTGGGAACACCATAATTGGATATCCATGCAGAGATAAAACCGTTAGTGACTTCGTCAGCAGAAATGGTGCCAAGAGGTAATGCCGCAGGCCACCGTGTAAATCTATCGATCATAGTTAGAAGGTAGCTGAAACCCTGAACCTTTGTCAGATGAACTATGTCGATGTGGACGATGGCTAGGCGAGAAGTAGACAGAAAATGTTGCAACTTAGAACGAGTGTGTCGTGTGATCTTGTTTTTCTGACAAATAGCACAGTCTGAGACCCATCGTTTAACATTCTGCCTAAGTCTGTGAACCCAGAAACGATCTGTAAGAAGTCGGACAGTCGCTTGGCTTCCTGGGTGAGAAATTGAGTGAATTGAATCGAAAACTTTTCTCTGAAGGCTGGTCGGCAGAACTGGCTTGTTGGGCTGCGTACCCGTGAAGTAAACAATTGGTAAGCCTTCCCACAGACGGCATATGAACTTGGTTGGGTGATGGGCTTTTGATCTTTGAATATGAATGTCACCGCGTTGTTCAGTTCGCAGGATAGTTGGCGTTAGTGCAGGTTCACTGAGTGCCACGGAGTTGACAGTGAATGGTGACGGCGAAGGTGGTTGCAGAGAGACGTCTGGCATGGACAGGGCATCCGCAATGTAGTTCTGTTTGCCCTTGACGTGAAAGACGTCAAATTGCCATTCGCTTAGACGAGAAAGCTGTCTTCCCACTCTGGCAGGGTACTTGGCGATAGATGAAGTTGCGTTTCGAAGTGCGCTAACTAGTGGTGCATGATCTGTGAAACAACAAATCTGCTACTGCCAATGATGCTGATAAAATGGCGCACTGCGTCGTGGATGGCGAGAAGTTCTCGGCCGAAAGTATCGTACCTCGTTTCTACTGGTTGGAGAGTACGCGAGTAGAAACTGATAGGCTTCCGAACTCCGTCGATCTCTTGTTCCAAAGTGGCTCCAATAGCGAATTCAGAAGCATCTGTCGTGAGTAGAAATGGCTTTTCGAAATCTGGATGCGTTAGCTTTGTGGCATTTGCTAACGAGTTGATTGCAAGTCGAAGTAATTCCTCGTCTTCGGATGACCAAGCAATGATGGAATTCTTGCTAACTCCTTTTCGGTTCCGCAGGTGCCTGCACAAAGGATAAAGTTGTTTTGAAAGGCCTGGAAGGAACTTGTGATAATAGTTTAGTACTCCCAGGATTTTCTGCAAATCGCTCAAAGTCCTTGGTGACTTGATATTCTTGATTGAATTCGTCTTTGACGGCAATGGTTGAATACCTTGGGCCGTGATACGATGCCCTAAGAAGTCGACGGATGAAGTTGCAATCTGAGTCTTGTCACAGTTGATCATGAGTCCGTGGTTGGATAAGCGTAAGAGGACATTTCGTAGATGTTTCGCATGAGATTCTAGATCTGGACTTAATACCATAATGTCATCTAGATATGACATACAATAAGCAGAGTCGTCGCGAAGTATGTTGTCTATGAATCTTTGAAATGTCTGAGTAGCACACTTAAGTCAAAAAGTTATGTAAAAATATTCAAAAAGGCCAAATGGAGTGATGACTGCAGTTTTCTCGATATCCTCTGGTGCTACCGGTAAGTGATGGTACGCTTGTCTGAGGTCAATCACTGAGAAGAAATTGCTGCCGTTGAGTTTTTCAAGTAAAGTGTTGATATTTGAATAGGATATGCATCAGATTTTGTCACTGAATTTAGCTTACGGTAGTCTCCACAGGCTCTGTGCGATCCGTTTGATTTTGAGACTAAGTGCAGTGGTGACGCCCATGAACTTTTCGATGGTCTGATGATTCCCTCTTCCAAAAGCCTTGAGAATTCTTCTTGGGCAGCTTTCAGCTTAGCAGGAGCCAGTGGTCGCTTCTTGAGTGCAATAGGTTGTCCTTCTGTGACGATATGATGCATCGTGTTGGAGACTCGTGGCTCTGACTTGTTAAGATCGAAAAGCGATTTGTATTTTCGAAGAGCTGCTGATATCTCTGCTGAATGATGCACCGGGGTTGGCTGAATGACCTGTAACTCCAAACGCTCGGAGGCAAGTGTCCAAAAGCTTTGTTCAAGTCCGGTGAGGGGTCGATGATCTTTTGATTGGCAAGATCAACAATGAGCCGAAATTTTAGAAGGAAATCAAGGTCTATTATACAATGTGAGAACTTGGCAATGATGAAGTTGTGGGAAAATTCACGTCGTAGACCTATGTTGAGTGTGCGATATTGGCAGCCATATGTTGGTATGGGCTCGCCTGTAGCTGTTGCGAGAAGAACGCCTAGCGACATCTCGCCCATTGAATCACCTTTAAGAACTGAGACTGCCGCACCTGTGTCTACGATGTACTCTTCGCCAGTTTTGAAATCAAGAAGGTGAAGAAGTTCGTTTGGCTGTTTGGCCGGGTCATGCAAACAAGTAGGCTGGTGATTGCGACCGGCATTGTCTGTTTGGCTCTCTATGTGAAAAATTCGGCGTGGACGAAAAGAGTCGACAGGGATGTCGGATTGTAGTTGGCTTCTTCCCTGTAGCGCCGTTGATGCAGTTGATGTGCAGAAAGTACGGTCTTCTACTTCCTGCGCCAGACGTTTCCCGATGCTGATGCACCATTGTGCCTGCGGTCTGTTGTCCTCTCCGTCAGCTGTGGAAATTGACACTCATTCGGAAATTCTTCGGAACGACAAAGATAAACTTGGCAAGCATAAAAAACTTCTGGTGGTTATAACACCAGTTCTTTCGAGCATATTTATTAAAGGATTGCGGAGATCTCGATCGCCGCCTACCATTATAATTTGACTTGGAAACGAATTTTGTTCGAGCATTCACTTGATTTAGCTCGGATTTGGTAATGGCCAATCCTTCTAGAACTTTAGCCATGTTCGCTACTGTTCTCTCTAAAGAGGAGAGTCTATCATCTTGCGGGGTGAAGAAAAGGATGATGGATTCACTTTGGGTTCCAAAACCCTATATTCTAACTCACATCTCTCAGATAAGTCACCTATAGAGAGAGTGTTGGGGAGCTGTCTGGCAAAGAGTTTTAATGTTTGGGGAAGATTGTTAATAAAAACAACCTTAGCCTCATAGTCAGAAATGTTGGTTTTATACCAACGTTTCCGTAATTCCCTCAGTATTTCTATGGGGGCCAAGATTTGGCATATCTAACTGCGCATATTTGTTTATTATCTGCTCAGTTTCCGTGGGTCCAAGCAAGGATTCTACCTCGTTTTGCAGGCCCAAAATGGGATTAGGTAGCTTCCTAATGGCCTCAAGCTTAGGATAAATCCGTCGCTGCAATTCAGAAGGTAGTTTAAAAAAAACCTTCGACAGTTTTTGATGACTGTCATAATCAGGAAACGGGGAGAAAGCGGAGTCTACGCGCATAAAAAATAGCTCACTATCTCCATCCCAAACAGGACCATCAATATCTAAAATTGGACCTGACATTTTAACAATCTTACGGGATCTTAAAAGCATAAATTTACAAGCAATATGAAAATATATAAATATACTTTAACGAAACGCTTACCCACAAACAGCTTCCACAGTTGAATAAGTGCAGAACAAAAAAGTCAATGTTTCCAAAAATACGAAGTTGAGTTGTTGAGTACGTACGGTGCCGTTTTGTACGTAGAAAAGATGAACAAAGGCCCCGTTGGCCTTTGATGCCGATGTATTATTATTATCCCCACAAATCCACGAATATATACCCAACAGATTTCCCAGAAATCCACGATCAGGGTAAAGAAAACACAAATGTCAATCTATTATTATTATATCCCCCCAACACAAACCACGAATATATATATACCCAAAAAAATTCACAGATGACCACGATCACGGTAGATAAAACGCAAATCTTAATCGATTTTTATCCCAAATAGATGAAAAAGGAAGTCAATTTTATTTATACCAAAAAATCAGAACAATAATCAAAATCCTGGCGCGGTCGACAATTTTTTAAACGCCCCGGCTTCAAGTAAATGCCGTACGACGTTACAAACTCGGTTAAGGTGCTTTGAATAGAGATTAGTTACTGATAATGGGGGCCCTTAAGAGGGCCTTGGCGGCGTTCGCGTAAGTTATATATATGTAAGTTGATGTTCTGTTCTTTGGGTGGACTCTGGTTGTGGTTCCTGCTGTTGTTATCATGTATGTTGAAGTTCTGCATTAATTGGCTCGTCTTGCTGGCTGAAGTGCAACACGGTGAGTCACGAATGTGACCAATTGTTGGTTAAACAAATCAACATCCAGCGTAGGTATTGACAGCCGACAGCACGCACATGTGTAACACGAGGCAGAAAGCAGATATGACCCAACTGACTTGCATGGTAAATTACCGTGCTTAAATAGCATGCAATATGTGTACTTGCATATTATTGGTTAAACGTGGTTAAACGTGGTTAAACGGCAATTTGCTTTTTTCTCATTGGTGCAACGTAAATAAATTTGAATTTAATTTACGCAATATGTCGGCGATTTATTTGTGTCGTTACAGT